>JAVYIG010013770.1:0-45212 GCA_035222895.1 Strongylocentrotus droebachiensis | reverse complement strand
GTTTAACTGTAAAAAGCGTGTGTGCATAATTCTCGCTAATGCCCAGTAGTGATTCTAGAGAGAGGGTAAGGGTGGAAGCTCCACACCCTGACAAAATAATAGAGATGATCTTCAGCAAAAATGAATTTTAGCGACTAAGGAAGGAAATGTAGAAAATGCTAACAAGAACCCTAAAGCCCCTATCCTCAGCCGTCAAAGCCCCCCCCCCCCAACAAAAAATATCTAGAACCTCTCCTACTAAAGCCCGAGCCATGCTTACTAAATATATTTCTCTATTTCCAAACTCACCTTTTACTGCCACAGCCAAGCCAATACACATCAAAGCAACGACAACAGCCTTCATGGTGATAGTAGATGTAGATAATAACACTGATCTTGCAGTCAGCTCGAATGATTCTGATCTCTTTGCTTAGCCTCCTTTTATAGATTTAAAACACACTGTTACTGTCCTCTCAACCAGGTATTAACACTTAGCATTTGATTTATGGAACATTTATCATCCCCTCATTAACCTGGATGATTTATATTCGGTACCAAATCTATGTATTTTATTTTGACAAAAGAAATGCTGCTATCATTTAGAAGGAGAATAATAATAATGTTTTCGACATTTGCTTTTTAGTCATCTAAAACTAAGTGGTACTCGAGCGGGCGCCGACTGAATGAGTGAAAATATAATTAATCGCTATATTTTTTAAAGTTTATTTGAATCATCCAACATCAACACAAAGATCAAGTGGTATTAACCTGCGATGTAAAAATTAAATTTAGATCGTTCTTGTCCTGAATTGATTTTGGAGATAATCAGAATTCGTAAAAATGGCACTTGCTGTCATTTTAACCCCTATAGGATTGAAACGTAATAGTTTGATTTACAATGAATTGTACACTTCTCTTGTTGGTTCTTTTATCTTAAGCAAAATTTAAGATAATGACAACTGTTGCCATTTGAAACAACAACACAAACATTATTCTGCTTAACCTTGTTTATCATCATAAGTAGTGGTTTTCCGTTATATTATCACAAAATTTACTGGTAAAAATTGAAAATAACTGAAAACTACTACTTATGATGATAAACAAAATAAAACATAATAATGCTTTTGACAAAATAAAAATTGCCCCCAAATCTGTTAGAAATGCCTAAACTTTCATTTGGAATAATTTATTTAATACAGTGCATTCGTCTGCATTAAAACCTTTTATTGTTAAAAAAACCCAGCTGAAATCTAATTTGTATACTAAATAGGATTGAAATATGATGCTCACCAGTCCTGTATTACACTGTAATTCGTGTTCCAAGTAGTAGTAGTTTGTTCTTTCTTACTTATTTCATTTCTCATGTTCGATGGTTTGTTTATCTTTATTCTTGACATATTTATATAATATTGACTAGCCCTGAGGGGTATATCAGAAATATTGACCAAGTTCAGATTATATTGCCCCGAGTCGAAAGACGAGGGCAATATGGTCTTAGCGCGGTCAATATTTCTGATATCCCCCCTAAAGTAAAGCCAGTCAATATCTTTATTGTTATCCAAATCAGACATCTAGAGCAAATACAGAAATCCACCATGTCAATCTCAAAGAACTGAACAAACTTTGTCAAACCAGTACTGTGCATCCAGTGCTTGACGAAATTTTCGATACACTGCAAACAGTGTGCATTTGGTGTGATTATTACGTCACAATAGAGTGCGCGCAAAGTGCGCAGGTTCTCGTACGCATAATAGATGCGCAATGAAAATGACAAAATAGGCGGTGTCACACAGAAAAATCCCGACCCATCTTGAATAAACCAGATTTTAGAAATCTATTTTTTTCATTTGAGTCGGTGACAGACAGGCTACGAATAATCCGGATAACTAAAATCCGGATTTTTGATGGGCCATTGCGCACGCGCCGTTTAGGTAGATAAGCATTGTGACATCACACGTTCAATCGAAAGTATGCGCGTTTAGGTAGATAAGCATTGTGACATCACACGTTCAATCGAAAGTATGCGCCGTTTAGGTAGATAAGCATTGTGACATCACACGTTCAATCGAAAGTATATGCGCCGTTTAGATAGATAAGCATTGTGACATCACACGATTAAATGCGCGCATTTAAACGTGTGATGTCACAATGCTTATTAAAAGGGATTATTTCAACATTGGTGTCAGACAGAAAAATCCCTTCAAAAAACCCTTCAAAAATCCTTTCAAGAGAGAATTATCTTGCTTCATATGAGGTTTTTTGAAGGGATTTTTGAAGGGATAATTGATGTCAGACAGCCGAAAAGAGGATAATTAAAAACCGGATAACTAAAATTCGAATTTTGGCCTCTGTGTGACACCGCCTAATATGGCGCGGTCAATACAAGATGCCCGGATGCGAGACCTTGGAAAATACAAAGGTATATTTTCACTCGTCTCTACACGGAAAGTCTATACGAGCAGGGAGACCAAGGAACATACAAAGAATATATCCCTCCGTTTTGATTTATGGAACATTTATCATCCCTCATTAACCTGGATGATTTATATTCGGTACCAAATCTATGTATTTTATTTTGACAAAAGAAATGCTGGTATCATTCAGAAGGAGAATAATAATAATGTTTTCGACATTTGCTTTTTTAGTCATCTAAAACTAAGTGGTACTCGAGCGGTCGCCGACTGAATGAGTGAAAATATAATTAATCGCTATATTTATTTGAGTTTATTTGAATCATCCAACATCAACACAAAGATCAAGTGGTATTAACCTCCGATAAAAAAATAAAATTTAGATCGTTCTTGTCCTGAATTGATTTTGGAGATAATCATAATTCATGAAAATGGCACTTGCTGTCATCTTAACCTATACAAGGACTGAAACGTAATAGTTTGATTTATAATGAGTTGTACACTTCTTTTGTTAGTTCTTTTATCTTAAACATAATTTAGGATAATGACAACTGTTGTCATTTGAAACAACAACAAAAACATTATTATGCCTGACTTTGTTTATCATCATAAGTAGTACTTTTAAGTTATGTTATCACAAAAGGTACTGGTACAAATTGAAAATAACTGAAAACTACTACTTATGATGATAAACAAAGTCAAACATAATAATGTTTTTGCCAAAATAAAAATTGCCCCCCAAATCTGTTAGAAATGCCTAACCTTTCATTTGGAATAATTTATTACAGGGCATTCGCCTGTATTAAAACCTTGTATTGTTTTTTGTTAAAACAGCTGAAATCTCATTTGTATACTAATAGGATTAAAATATGATGCCCATCTGTATTACATAGTGATTTTTGTTCCTAGTAGTTTGTTCTTTCTTACTTATTTAATTTCTCATATTCAATGGTTTGTTTATCTTTATTCTTGACATATTTATAACTATTTGTATATGTTTTGTTCATTATATATATATATATATATTGTGGATTAAATAAACGAACGAACGATATCAAAAATCAATTTGTAAATATTGGAGCCATCATGATTTTCATTTTCATTCTAAGCAACTCAGATTCGTGTGAATGACTCTTTTTTTTGTTTACATAGAAAAGATTGAAAAAGAAAATCTTGAACCATAGCTTTGTTGTGTTTTTATTCCGTAATTGAAAAATATATTAATAGTGCAATTATCTTAAACTAGTACGTTTGAAAACGTACATTTATAATACTTTAATTTCAGTTTCAGTTTTAATATGCAATAATTCGAGAATGCCTTGCATGAGCAACAGAAAACAAACTGGCAATAGCGAAATGCATTCAAAAGAAACTTGAGGAAAAAAATCATGTTTTTTATGATGCATATCAATAGAGAAAACGATCGAGGTGCAAAATATATCTACCGTATACGATCTACATGGTACATCTAAATACTGCGTGCTCGGCTTTTGAGGGGTGTAAATGCTAGTTTCAATCTTGCAACAGTCATATGAAATGTCCGTTTTGCAAATACAGCAAGACAATCAAGTTGCCGCGATGTTTCTCATATGCCTCATTCAGACAGACACAACTTCTTAAAAACCGAGCACAGGTAAATACGACAAAAAAGGCGTATACCGCACGGTAAATATACAGCCCTCAACGATAAATGCAACGCAATGTGCACACAATGCATGGGGCATTTCTTTTGCTTTTCAACCTGCTGTTGATATATATATATATATACATTTTTTTTTAAGGCTTTCGGTCAAACATCTTCAAGTCCCGTATTATTTCGTCATATAATATGCCTTTCATCTGTCGATCATTTGAAGGTATTATATATACAACAGTATTTTGCCATTTATTATAGGCATGCATTAAGGAAAGGTATCGATGCAAGCTTTCCCTTTACCTCTTGAACTGTACACAATACCTCGCATTGAACATTCTTTGCCGTGCTATGTGAGAGTGACATTGTACAAAATGTAATCGTAAAAGGAACAGTGAAAAACACGACGATCGAATGAAATCAGGGAACCATTTTTGTATCGCGACAAAAAATAGAACGACCCGTATTACTATACTTAAAAACTAAAAAGAAGTAGCCCATTATGGAACATGGCTTGCGTAGAGCGATGAGTATACTCCCAAACAATTATTTTGCAAATAACATTCGTGTCTTCATGAGATAAATATAACGATTGCAAAATAATAATTATACAAAGCTCATAATAAAATGTAAAGAATTCAATGGAATTAAGTGATCAATTCTCATCCAGGATGATGTAACCATCATCCTCGTTATCATCGCAAGCTTTCACTGAATCTGCAGAGTAATACACATGAGAGTCGGGGTTTTCAACGGACCCTCCTCTTTCCTCCTTCAATAGCGGTTTAGGTATACCCGAAGAGTAGTACACTTTAGAGCCAGCGGTTGTTCGGCCTTGTGGGGAACGATCCATGACAATGTACCCCTCTTCGTCGGTACTTCTGGCCGAAACTGGAGCTCGGATCAGGCCTCCATCTGGCATGTCCGGGTAGTTGTAGTCATGGTCCAATGAGCTGTTCTTCAAAGGAACGCCCCGGAATGGGACGAGGTACTCATTGGATAGTTCAGGATCTGGCGTTGTTGCGGAAGAACCGTTCTTGTCAGGATCTTCGTAGAGAACTTCTCCTACCAAGGTCTCAAGACGGTTCTTTATTGAAGGATTAGTCCCTGAAGCGCTTTTATCCCGAAGGCCTCCGCCTCTATGTTGTTCATTTGCTCTCTCCGTCACTCTGATAGTCGATTCTCAGTGTGCTTCAGGCGGTGATATGTCAGTATACCTCCCACAATGATGATCAGGGAAATGACGACCGGAATGAAGATTGAAATGGGAATGTGAGCCGATGGAACCGGTGGTTTTACAGTAGAATGGACTAGATAAACAAACAAATTTGTAAATAAACGAATTCATCAATTTATATTAATTCATTTATGTATATATGTTTTATTTAACATGGAAACTGAGTCCCTCAGTAACAAAACTGTTTTGCTGAGAGGCCCTGTTAAAAGTATAGGTTAGGAATACAGAGTAGATTCAAGGTTTAAAAACATACATAACATAGAATAAAATATTTGTCGTCGGTTTCGTTTTATACACCATTATATAAACAAAAAAGTAGACCTTTCATATAAAACACTATAGTGATACCAAAAATAATTATAGTGATACAAATATTAAACAAATGATAACGTTACTACTTCTAATACAACTTCTAATACAACTACAACTTATGATGATAATGATGATAATTATTATTATGATAATTGTAGTAATAATAAAGATAAAAATAACTGCATAATATTACCAATGATAATAATGCAGACGCTGAAGATGATGATCAATAGCCAAGATATTAATGATAGAAATCCGAACTGGCAGATTGATTTGAGCGTCCAACCCTTCTCTCATAAACTTTATCTGTTCTTGTATTGCCCGTGATAGTAATTAATTAGTCTGTCAATAAATTGAAGGACCCAATTAATTTTAAGATTTGTTGTGTTTCACTTCCAGCAAAATAATACTCGCATGATGCACAATTAAAACAATGCCATGCACAACATTAAGCATTATCGCTCAAAACTACATTATAAACACGTCCAAGGGGGTACCATCACTTTCGCCAGTGAGGTTTTCTCTACAAGAATCGTTTGATGTGTTAACAAATTTAAATTTAGGGTGAAAACATTTAAAACCAAAATTAAAGGTGTGGGAGAGTGTACATATAGGCATAGCATGCATGTAGTTTTCTCTAGAGCTATGAATGGAAATTGAAGCCATCAGTTTGTACAGAGGAAATGGCTGAATTATACTGCCAGCCAGGCGCGTACGAAGGGTGGGGGGGGGGGGGGGGTTCCCCCCTTGAGTTTTTGTTGTATGTGTATAATTTTCAGGAACCCCCCCCCCCTTTTGATTTTTTTTGGGGGGGACCAAATTTCAAAATGTTGACCCCCCCCCCCCCCCCCCTCCCTTGAAAAAATCCTGCGTACGCCACTGCTGCCTGCTGCCAAATTCAAATTTAAAAAGAAAACAATATGACTGTAATTTCCCTACAAATGAATATTTCTCATTAAACTTATTTGGATGGGATTATTGCATGATACAAAATCAGTTACTGATCGCATACATACCATCAGTGCCGCCCGTTGGGGTTGGGGTTGGGTTGGGGTTGGGGGTGGGGGTGGGGGTGGGGTTGGGGTTGGGGGTGGGTTGGGGTTGGGGTTGGGGTTGGGGTTGGGGTTGGGGTTGGGGTTGGTTTGGGGATGGGGTTGGGGTTGGGGTTGGGGTTGGGGTTGGGGTTGGGGTTGGGGTTGGTCCACTGCACTTGCTCTTCGATGATTTGACGGATTTAACTACAAGGTGGAAACAAAAATATTTTAAAACAACATAATTATGAGCGACGGTTGAAACTGTATTATATCGTCTATAATTAGCAAAACCCAAAGCCTATTGCTATGTGCTAGGAATTTAGAGTAATATCCATATATTTTCCCTCATCTGGTGAAAACAGTCTATAAAATTTACAGCCATATCAAGACTTAATTTTTCGACTTGTCAATTCAACATAGATGATGTTCTTTTGTTGAAGTAAGTTTTGAGTAATTTATTTGTCAGTCATTATTCCATTTACCTATTTCATTACAACTTTTTAAATCATCACATTCAATCTGCATGTCAGAATTGAAGGCTTACCAACATAAAAAGACGCTCCAATCACACCACCGCAGAACATGTTAAAGTCATGTGTACAAGGTAAGCCGCAGAGCGTGTCAGGCAGCGGCTTGGCAAGACATTTCTGCTCACAGGAGCAAGCACATTCCATTCCATTGTACAGTGCTGCAATGTTGAATCCATTTTCTTTACATGTTGCTGTGCAAGTATCTGGTGTTGTTGTGTTTGCGAGGACTGCATGGTAGTCGACATCCAAGCAACCTTGAGGATAACAACCGACATAATCACCATCTGAAAAAGGGGCAACATTTACATGAAAAATGGCCAAATAGTTGTAATTAATGTATGGAGATGGTAGTGATGAAGAAGATGATGATAGTCAGTAGCGTACGCAGGTTTTTTTCAAGGGGGGGGGGGGGGGATTGGTCCAATTTTTGAGGAAACATTTGGCAACGACTCAGCCGGCCGTTGAATAAGCGGGGGAGGGGAGGGGGGGGGGGGGGTAAGGTTATTGTTTTTCTTCACCATTCAGCACAGACACATTTTTTTTTTTTTTTTTTGTGTACATTTGAACAAAAAGTAAGGGGGGCCTTATCATCCGAAACCCACACATTCAAGAAAATTGAGGGGACCCCCCCCCCCCCCCCTGCGTACGCGCCTGATGATATGGTGTTCATGTACAGTGTTCTAGTCGATACTTAACCGGAATGTTATCAAAATGTGCGGGGTGCGATTTCTTTCCAGGGCAATCAACTTCTTTGAAAGGACATTAAATATACATTTGCTGCACTCAACCCAGGTGTTGTACGAACAAGGTGGTGCGTTTATTTATTACTTGTATGCACTGAGCACAGCGGCTGCAAGAGCTAGTGCTATGGTCACATTACCCAAAAGTAGCCTGCTCGGCGGCCGAGCGGCGAGTTTTTAACCAATTCTGCCTGGCGGCTGTCCGGCCACCGAGCGGCGGCCGCCCAGGCAACGCTCGTTTTTAGGACATCGCTCGGTCGCCGCTGAAGTTTTAGCGCGGAGTTAAAATTTGGGCGGCGCCTGCTCACTTTTCACTCGCCGCCCAAAATACGCTCGGTGCCTGGGCGGTCGCCGCCCGGGCGGCTAATTTTTTTTCCCAAACAGGTTTGCCAATGCTAATATTTCCGGTCATCTGATTGGCTGATATATTACGTCACTAGCAATGAAGTAACCGTTAGGGTGAGTGATAGGGGTATAGAAATCATGCAGAATCACTTTTCATCAACCCATCGTTGGCTCAATCGGTAAAGGCCCTTTTACACTTTCACGGATCGCATCACGTATCATCCCGGATCTTAATCCGGGGTGTTCCGGCGTGCGACACCACGATTTCTTCTCGATGCCGGTGTGGATACGTTCCGAACTGGGTGTATACACGGGCAAGTACGGTGTCTCCACGGACAGACAAGGTAGCAACGCGGACCACGCCGGAAACGCATACGGAGCTCACACGGATTTCAAGGAGAGCACGGAGGCTACTGGGTACTTTTTACGGTCCTTACACGGAGGTGTACGTTGTCTATTGGGATATCTCCGGAATGTTGACGGGTGACTTGAGCTTGTAGGGCGCTCATTTGATATACGGAATTTCAAACCCGGATGAAACCGGTGTTAATACGGACCTCCCGGTGTCTACACGGACTGTCCCGGATGTATTCGGCGGGCTACACGGAGGTACACGGTGCCTACAGGGAAGAGGACGGATTGTTTCATCCGTGAACTCCGGGATGAAAAATTAAGCAAGCTCAATTTTTTCCCCGGATATGCCGGTACGCCAAGGATCACGCCGGATGGCTCCCCGGTGTATGCACGGTAATGCCGGAGATAACACGGATGATCCCGGAGCGACGATCCGGTATGATCCGTGATGCGATCCGTGAAAGTGTAAAAGGGCCTTAAGGTCAGCGTAATGCAATCATAGAGTTGTGGGTTCAAGTCTCAGTTTATTCCGTATTTTTGCCTTTATAAATTGAATTGAATTGATATCTTTATTTATACACGGTTAAAAAAGCCCAAACAGTTACAAGACTGATTTCCATTGGGGCCGTGTGACACAATGTAAATACATCGAATTCACATAAAAATGATAATGGTACATCAATGACATATTTAAAACAAACAATAAATAATCAAGATAAATATCTAACAATATAACGATAGAATAGTACTGCCGAAAAAGTATATGTATATGGATAACAATAATCATGAGTGTCCAAACAAGAGTACTGTAAATATAATTCAAATTAAAATAGGTAATACAAATTGTTACTAGTGCATATAAACTGCCAGAAATGATATATTAAAAAAATATATAAAAAAAAATCAAATGTGGCTGGTCAAGATACTGCATTATTACAATTAAGGATATGATTTTGACAGACATGGCGCATTATAAATGTTCACTATTATTATTATTATTATTATTATTACAATTTTATTTTATTTAAGTCAGTAAAAAAACACTTAAAAGTGAATTAGAATAACAAGCACAGCAGATAAAAGATATATTATTTAATCATTTTCGGATAAAATGAAATGAAACTATATTACATCATATGGAAATTTAAAAATACCTGAGCAGATGCATACACAACAATATAAATTCAAACAACACAAAAATGGACACATCAAAAATAAAAAGGAAACATTCGAAAGTTCATAGACATATTTGAGCATAGTATATTGTATATTATTATAAATTTGTTATTCTTTTGAGACCTGTTGTGAAACTGTACTTGGTTTGTGCAGCTTGCACTTCGTGTGGTAGTGAGTTCATAGGCAAGCGCCTCTGTACACAAATGTGCGTTTGGTACTATCCGTTTTAGGCTGGATTGTCTTAATACATAGATTGCCACTTCTCGTATTATGTGGTCTTTCTCTGAACGAAAATTTATCAATTAAATAAGAAGGGGCTTTTTTTATTAAGTATATTGAAAGTCATTAAAGCGATATTTTCCTTCCTTTTCTGTTCAAGCGTATCCCATCCAAGTTTATTAAGGTTGTAGCTTCCCGATGAATCCCAAGGGGTATCATTTTATTATTCGAGCTGCCCGATTTTGAAGTTTCTGGAGATCATTTTGAAGGCACTTTCCACAGTTTCCCCATATTACATCATAATAGGAGAGGTGGGATAAAATCAATGCATTATATACTAATTTCAATGTATCTTTACCAACAATATTACGTATTGATTTTAACATATACAATCCACTACTACATTTCTTTTGTACAGATTTAATATGGTCTGTCCATGATAAAGTTTCATCCACAATCACTCCCAAATGCTTGCATGTAGTAACTCTTTTCAGAGGGGTTCCATCTATGTTAATATTCAAATTTGTATTACGTGCTAGTTTAAGACGATAAATAGTGAGGCAAAGCAATAAAAAATCAAAGTCTAATTGTTTGTGACCCCTGTCCAAGCTGCTAATGACGTATCAGCCATTGAGAAGAACGGAAATATAAGAAATTGCAAACCTGTTTGGGAATAAAAATTTCGCGCCCGGGCGCCGACCTAATCGCTGGGCGATGCCTAATTCCAGCAGCAACCGAGCAGGCTACTGATCGGTCGGTCGCTGCTCTGATTTGTGACCATAGCTTAAAGCCGGGGATAATATACAAAGTTCCATGAAGGCGCATGATGTGATATGCACTGAATGATGTTAATGATAATTTAACAATATATATCGTCGTTTCAAATCAAATGCGATAAATTGATAAAGTTCATTTCCAAGCAATGTTCGAACAAAACAAAATTACCTCTTGCTTGTCTTTCATCCCATCCATTGGAAGGTTGAGAAGTCGTAGTTGTATTGTCACTACTGAAAGACATCGGTCTTAACAGTAGGCAGAGCACCAGTATTCCATACATTCTTATGTCTATATCGAACTTGTTACTGTCAGCCGTTCACCTTGTAGGAAAGACATGGACTGGTGTGTCAGAGCTGAGCCATAATCGAAACAATATACAAATTACGATGCAGAAAGATGCGGCCGTTATTTCTATAAAAAAACGTGACGTACAAAATCACTTTTTTTATAATGCTTTGATCGACTTATCTTTTTCTAAACCATAACTCATTTTCGAAGCTTATTTCGAAGGATCAAATCAATTTGTCAATTACTCTGACAAAAAGAAACCTTCTTCAGACGAAACCACAACTATCCTGATGCGCAATCCCCCCCCCCCCCGCCCCTTTGAAATTCATTTTGCCATATTTTTTTTTATTTTTTTTGTTATGCCAACGCAGCAGATCATCTTATAATAATAATTATAATACTAATAGTAACTTAATGATCGTACCAAATATAAATATGGAAACGATAATGATGATAATTATTAACGAGCATATTCATGAGAGAAGTCCGAAGATGGCCGAAAGATTTGTACATACAATCCTTATCTAATAAACTTGATCCATTCTTGTATTGCTGTGATAGTAATTAAATCATATGTCAATAAATTGAAGGACCCAATTTATAACAAGGATTGTTTTTGTTTCGCTTCCAGCATAATAATACTCGTATAATGCACAATAATTAATGAAAAGTCAAGTACAACATTACAAATTATCTGTCAACACTTTATAATAAATAACTATTTTCGCCAGTGATGTTATCTGTGTAGGAATTGTTTGATGTGTTTTAATACAAATTTAACTTTATGGTAAAAACATTCAATTTAAGAAACAAAAGGTGAGAGTGTATTACATAGGCATTAAATTAATTTGGTTTCTATCTATGAATGGAAAGTAAAGCCACTAGTTTCTACAGAACAAATGGGGTGAATTAAAACACTGCCAGTTGCAAAAATCTAATTCGAAGAAGAAAAAGATATTGATTGTAATTTCCCAACAAATGAATATTTCATAATTATGTAACTCTTTTGGATGAAATAATTGCATGATACAAATTCAAGTATTGATCACATATACCACAGCTTCACCAATAGTATTTTCACTGCAATCACTGTAAGTTCGATGCGCGGTTTACCGATTTAAGTAAAAAGTGAAAACAATAATTTAAAACAACATATTATCGAGTGTGGTACTGTATTATATCGTCTATAATAAGCAAAAAACTTGCTATGTGTTTAATAATAATATATAACATTTATAAAGCGCTTTAATACAGGGCCTCATTGAAGGCCACCAAATTGGTGATATGTGCCACCTTGTATAAATATCAGAAATTAAATAAATACAATGTTTCTAAGCGCTTAACAAAAATACAAAGTAACGTTAACCTACAAGTTACAACAATATTATGGTTCCAGGACACCTACCCCCTGGACATCCACCCCAGATAACCACCCCAGTCAACTGACTCCCTAAAACAACTACCTCCTGGGGACACCACCCTCTAGGACGTCTACCCCGGGACAACTACCCCCGGACAACTTCACCCAGACAACTACCCCCTAGGACATCTACCCCAAGACAACTACTCCCCCCAGACAACTAACCCCTAGGACAAACTACCCCCGAACTATTACCCCCAGACAATTACCCCCTACGACAACCATCCTCTAAGGGGTAGTTTTCCTAGGGGAACTTGTCTGGGGATAGTTTTTCCGGGGTAGTTTTCCTGGGGGGCTAGTTGTCCTAGAGGGTGGTTGCCATATGGGCTAGTTATCCTAGGGGTTGTTGTCCTAGGGGTAGTTGACTGGGTGTAGTTATCCGGGTGGATGTCCAGGGGGTAGGTGTCGAGATACGCAATATTATACATGATACATAAATCTAATAAAAAATTCCTAATAACAATCATATAATAATGATAGTTAATATTCAGATAACGATTTATAAATTCACAAACGAAATATGATTAAATTACAGATAAGTCTTAGTTTACTCTCGAAGGTTTCTAACGTTGGGGACTCGCGTATTTCATGGGGAAGTTCGTTTCAAAGTTTTTTTTTTTTTTTGGGGGGGGGTCAAACAGAAAAGCCATGGTCGCAAAAGCGGGTGTGGGTGCCAGTGCCTGCGGCTAGATGAAGATCATCGTGATTTTCATTGTTCTTTTTGGAATTAAGGTTAATATCCCAATATTCTTCCGACGTTGTGTCTGATGGTGGTAACACGAGGCGCCATTAAGCCGAGGAGGGATTGCGTCAGTAAACATAATGATTAGTGCGTGCTTTGCTGTGCCATGTTAAAGTGACATTTTCAAAATGTAATCGAAAAAAAGAACAGTGAAAATCACGAAAATCAAATGAAATCACGGAATTTGTTTTAATCGCGACAAAATAATACGACCCGTATTACTGTACTTTGAAGAAAAAAGTAGCCAATTTCACTTTATATTATGGGATGTAGCTCGTGTGGAGGGGTGAGTATACTTTCGATTAATGTATTTATGCGATAAGCATGAATTATGAGAAATTAAATCATTATAGAAAGCTCACTCACTAAAAGAAAAATCACTGAAAAAAAAAATCGATGGATTTATGTGATCAATTATCATCCAGGATGATGTAAGAATCATCCTCGTAATTTTCACAAGCTTTTACTGAGTCTGCAGAGTAATACACATGGGAGTCGGGGTTTTCTACAGACCTTCCTCTTTCCTCCTTCTTTAGCAATTTAGGTATGCGCATAGAGTAGCATCCTTCACTGTCGGGAATTTCTGAGGATCCCATACCACCCTGTGATCTGGGTATACGCGAAGAGTAGTACACCTCAGAGCTAGCGACTGTTTGGTCTTGTGGGTCACGATCCATGACAATGTACCCATCTTCATCGGTCCTTCTGGCCAAAACTGGGGCTTGGACCAGGCCTACATCTGGCATGTCTGGGTAATTGTAGTCAAGGTCCGATGAGCTATTTTCCAAAAGAACGGACTGGGATGGGACGAGGTACTCATGGGATAGTTCAGGATCTGCCGTTGTTGCCGAAGAAACTTTCTTGTCAGGATCTTCGTAGGAGAACTTCTCCTACCAAGGTCTCAAGACGGTTCTTCATTAAAGGATTACTTCCTGAAGCACTTTTATACCGAAGGCTTCTGCCTCGGTGTTGTTTAGTAGCTCTCTCCGTCACTCTGATAGGTGATTCTCCAGCGTGCTTCAGGCGGTAATATGTCAGTATACCAACAACAATTATGATCAGGGAAATGGCGACCGGAATAAAGATTGGAATGGCAATGTGAACCGATGGACCCGGGGCCTCTACAGTAGGAAGGCCTAGATAAATAAACAAATAAATTAATAGATAAATGGATTAACAATAACAACAAATTAGTGATAACGACAATAGTTATAATAATAATAATTATAATTATGAAAATGAGAACAATGGTAATACTACTTACAGTGCGTCCCAGAAAAAACGAAACCGAGAAGTATCGATGTTTTATCATAACTTAATCACAACCATAATTAATGAATGATACATATTCGGAAAGCTTAGAGTCTCTCCTTTCAGTTGATGCTACTCATTATGATGCATATTTCATGCATGAGTGATTAAAAGCAATTTGAAGGAAGGAAACCAGAAAGTAATTCGGCAGGCGGTATCTGAATTTCAAAGAAAAATTCATATTTCTAGAAAGTTCATTTTCTGCTCTTTCATACGATACCTCAATCAAGAAAAATGAGCGAGTAATAACAAAGTTCTGTTTAATCATGGAGGTTTACGGTACACCATGTGTAAAGTCCTCGAGGGACTGAGGAAAGTAGATAGAAAATAGAAGTGAGATGGAAAGGCGAGAAAGTGGAGGTTGGAAGGAAGAGTATCTTTCGGAAGTGAGTATAGTCCTGAAAAGGACTGTAAACCAGAAAGTTGTAGGCAGGATGGGAGGTTTGAGTAGAAGACTGGATTGAGTTGGAGAGTTGAGTAGGCGAGTAGAGTTGCAGAGTAGGAGCAGGAGAGTAGACTCGACGTTTCGGACAGGTTGACTGTCCGTCTTCAGGAGTGAGTGTTCGCTAGGCGTGCGGCGGTCCTTATGGCGTGAATGCGGACTTGGGGGAAAGCACTGGGCCGGCGGGCTCGGCAGGTTGGCAGGCAGCTGTCGGTGGTGGCGCGCGGTTGCGTGAATTGGCGGGAAACGAGTGGACGGCGGCTATGCGGACGTCGTGTGGTAGGTGTCGGCGGGGTAGCGGGGGGGGGGGGGGTGTCGGTCGTTGAGTGGGTGTATCGATCGGCGGTGAGGACGGCTATTAGTGGTGTCGCTCTGTGTGTGTTGGTCGGCGGTTTCGGCGTTGGCGTAGGTTGTAGCGAGGTGTGGGCATGGGCGGTGCTTGTGTGGGTGAAGTGGCTAATTGAGAACGTGTAGTGCTTGGTTGAGTGGGTGTGGTTGGGTGGTTGTAGGTGGTGTCCGGGCTAACGGATGGATGGATTGGTGAAGTGTTGGTGGTTGGCGTGTTGGTTGTGGAGTTGGTTGAAGATTGGTCGGAAGTAGGATGGTGAGGGAGGATTGGGTGCCAGATACTGTTGATGTAAAGGCCTGGGTCTTGGGGTACGGTGTTGTGTTGGTGGATCTCGATGGCTTCTCGGACCCTTCGGGTGTGCCAATGTCGGATGGAGGTGATGAGGTGACTTTTATCCCAGTGAATGCGGTGGAGCTCTTGTTGTGCGTGCTTGACGATGGCTGACTTGTCCCATTCGCTGCGTCGGTGGTGGGTCTTGTGTTCTTTTAGTCGGGTGTCGAAATCGCGGCCGGTTTCTCCAATGTAGACTTTGCCGCAATCGCAGGGAATCTTGTAGACGCCTGGTTGTTTGTTGGATGGGTGCTTATCCTTGTGAGAGTGAAGAGTGGAGTAAAGCTTGTGGTTGGATTGGTGTCTGACGAGGATGTTGGCTGAGCGGAGGATGCGTTGTAGTCGGTGTGATGTCTTGCCGATGTAGGGAAGTACGATGGTGGCGGTGGGCTTGGTCTCAGGTTGGGTTCCGGTGGTGATGTTGCTGGTCTTGTGGTAGGGAGCTCGGGTGTTGATTTTCCTTCTTGGGTACTGGTTGATGGAAGTAAGTGCGTGCGTGATGTGCTTGAGTTCTTGCTGGAGATGTGCTTTATCACTTAGTTGGTGGGCTCGTCTGATGAGTGAGTTGGAGACTGATTGGTGGACTGATGGATGGTGGTGAGATCGGAAGTTGAGGTAGCGGTCTGTGTGGGTTGGTTTTCGGTATACTTGGTGCGCGGGGAATCCTGATGGTGTCTTGATGATGAGTACGTCTAGGAAAGGGATTGAGTTGTCGTGTTCGGTCTCCATGGTGAACTTAATGCTGGGGTGTTGGTTGTTGATGTGGTCGAGGAACTGGTGGAGGTCTGGTGTGCTGTGTGGCCAGATGACGAAGGTGTCGTCGACGTAGCGTAGCCAGAGTGAAGGAGACTTGTCGGCGGACTTGAGTGCTTGGTGCTCGAGGTGTTCCATGAAGATGTTGGCGATGATTGGTGAGAGTGGAGATCCCATGGCTGCTCCTTGAAGTTGTTTATAGAAGTTGTCGCGCCACTTGAAAGAGTTGGAGTGGAGGCAGGTGAGAAGGAGGTCGTGGATCTGGTCAGGTGTGAGCTTGGTCCTAGATTCGAGGTCTGGGTCTGAGATGAGGCGTTGTTTGATGATGTCGCATGCTTGGTCTACAGGAACGTTGGTAAATAGAGAGGTGACATCGAAGCCGACGAGTGTGTCGGATGGCTGGATCTTGGTTTTGGAGAGGATGTCGATAAAGTGCTTAGAGTTCGTGACGTGGTGCTGGGTTTGGCCTACGAGTGGTTGTAGAATGTTGGCGAGATGACGTGCAGTGTTGTAGCAGGATGATCCTCGGGTAGAAATGATGGGGCGGAGAGGGATAAGCGGCTTATGAATCTTGGGCTGTCCGAAGAGGATGGGTGACTTAGCTGTTTGTTTAAAGTAGCCCTTACATTTTCATAATTTTAACAAACGAATTCGTTTTCACTGGGTGCCTGCCGTAGCAAAAAGTAGATTTGACAAAAGACTTAACTCCGTTTCGTTGACAATCAGCCATGCATAAGGACTCTCGTCTACGGCTGATTGTCAACGAAACGGAGGTAAGTCTTTTATTACAAACTCAAGCATTGATCGTGTACATACTATCAGTCTCGCCCGTTGTAGTTTCACTGCACTGGCTCTCCCGTGTCTTTGCCGATTTAACTACAAGGTGAAAACAATAATTGAAAACAAGATATGAGAGGGTGTTGGTCCTGTATTTTATCGTCTATAATTAGCAAAGAATATTGCTACGTGTTTGAAATTACGAGACATATCTAAATATTCTCCTCCATCTGGTGAAAACCGTTTATAAACAGCCTTATAATTGTTCGACTTTTCAACATTAACATATATTATGTTCTTCTGATAAAGTCAATCATTCTTCCATCTACCTATTTCATTAAACTTTTTAAATCGTCACATTCAATCAGCACGTCAGAATTGAAGACTTACCGTCATAATAAGATGCTCCATTAAAACCACCGCATAATCTACTCAAATCATGTCTACAAGGTAAGCCACAGACCGTGTCGTCCAGCGGCTTGTCAGGACATCTCTGCTCACAGGAGCAAGCACATTTAGTTCGGTTGTACAAGGCTGCAATATAGAATCCATTGTCTTTACATGCAGCTGTGCAAGAGTCTGGTGTTGTTGATTGTAAGAGAACTACATAATAGCCTACGTTCAAGCATTCTTGAGGATAGCAACCGATGTACACACCATCTAAAAAAAGGTAAAACAATTGCATGAAAAATGGCAATGTAATTATAATTAATGTATGGTGATGGTGATGATGGAGAAAAAGATGATGGTGCTGTACGGGGTTCTTGTAGATAATTCAACTAGCTGTATATCACAAATGCACTGGGTTCGATTCTATGCCACTGGACTCTAGCGTCATTTGAAGAAAAAAAAACGTCATTATTATAGCGTCATTATTATACATTTTCAACAGTACTAAGATGGTACCTAAGATTAATTTCTTGAATCAGGGAGACATTTTGTCTCACCTCACTGCATGAATGCATTAAAACCGTATCCGGACACCTACCCCCTGGACATCCACCCCCCTCCCGGATAACCACCCCCAGTCAACTACCCCCTAGGACAACTACCCCTAGGATCACTATCTCCTAGGGCAACCACCCTCTAGGACAACTAACCCCAGACAACTACCCCCTAGGATAGTTGTCCTATAGGAGGGTTTTCGTAGGGGGTAGTTAACCGGCGGAAGTTGTTGTAGGGGGTAGTTGTCCTGGGGTAGTTTTCCTAGGGGTATTTGTTCAGGGGTAGTTGTCCCGGGGGGGGGGGGGGTTGTCGTCATAGAGGGTGGTAGCCCTAGGGGTAGTTTTCCTAGGGGTTAGTTGTCCTAGGTGGTAGTTGACTGGGGGTTGTTATCCGGGGGTGGATGTCCAAGGGGTATAGGTGTCCTAGCACCCATTAAAACAGCGGTTATTGATATAAGCCCGGGATAATATACGAAGTCCTTGGAAAGCGCATAATGTGATATAAACTGTTTTATTATTATTATTAATATAATTATGATGATGAAGATGATGATGATGATGATGATGAGGGGAGTTTATTGTCTGTGTCTGTGTTTGTAAAGTTTTGTATTTTTAATGGGTGATTTCAGTATTGATTTGTATAACCCCAGGGTAAATGCTGAAATGTTTGTTACTTCCTTATTGTGTTTGGGGACGCATCAATTGATTAAGACCCTTACGAGGGTAACACCCATGTCAGGTTCCTTAATTGATCATATTTACACAAATATGGGTGCAGATCGCATATGTGCTGGTACAATTGTAACTGACGTTTCAGATCATTTTCCTATATCTGCTATTTTTGAAGATAGCTCAGTAAAATTACAACCAGGAAAGCACATATTTTGTGTGTCCAAACATTTAAAAATTCGGCCGACCGATATTGGGGGGGGGGGGGGGGAGGGAGGGGGGGTGGGGGTAAGGTCAGCTCTTTGGTGTCACCGATTACCACATTTGTTAATATATTTTAATTATTATTATAAACAAATAAAATAATAACCAAAGGGGGGGGGGAGGGTGGGGGGGGGGGTTCAACCCACAACCGATATTCCGGGAGTTAAAAATATTGGATGTGTATCAACTCCATAAACTATCTATTTGTGTTTTTATGTATCAATTATTGAATGATAAATTGCCGCAATCTCTAATTCAGTATTAGGGACTTTTAGATTCGCACGAAGACAATAGGGGATTTCAACGAACGACGTCCTTGTAATGCACTGCCTTGAATGGACGTCACACGTATCGGTCCACGCAAATCTAAAAGTCCCTATTGCTGTTTCATAGAGCACAACTATGAGACTAGACAAAGGAAAAGTAAGAAGTTGAGTGTGCCTAAAGTAAGGAAAATGAAGGGTAAATTTTCAATGTCATTCAGAGGCAAACGCTATTGGAATGATCTACCCCTATCTGTACGGGTGAAAGCATAAGTGTCTTCCTTTCGTAGAACTCTAATATCACAAATGTTAATAGAATAGTTGTTTTTAACTTTAAACCAAGGTTATTGAATTTTTGCTAATATTATGTTTCTTAATTCTTTATCTTTTATTTAGTTTAAAATACCAAAGCTTTGTATTTAATCACAAAACATATTTACCCTCGTTGTAGAATAGTTGTAGCTTGATAGTTATTCATATTTATCCATTATATTCTCATTCATTGCTGTGATACTTTTGTGTGTAAGTGGTACTGATAAAATTAAAATCTGCATTAAAAATCTTTTATAAAAAAGACCTCACCTATTGCACGTCTCTCAGGGAAGTCATTGGAAGGTTGAACATCCGTAGTGTCACTGTCACAACTGCAAGCCATCGGTCCTAACAGTAAGCAGAGCACCATTATTCCATACATTCCTATATCTATATCAAACTTCTTATTGCCAGCTATTCACCGTGTAGAAAACAAAGTTATTGGTTTGACGGAAGTGTCAAAAACATGGACCCGTTCTTTCTAAAAGCACCATGTCACTCTGGTGTGTCAGATAAGAGCTTAACCATAATTAAAACGATACATACATGACGATGCAGAAAGCTGCCACCGCTGTTTCTAAAACGCCACGTGATGTACAAAATCACTTTCTTCATAATGCTTTCATCGACCTATCTTTTTTAAAACCACAATTCATTTTCGCAGCTTAGTTGGATGGATCAAATCAATTTGTCAATTACTCTGACAAAAAGAAACCTTCTTAAGACGAAACCACAACTATCCTGATGCGCAACCCCCCCCCCCCCCCCCCCGCCCCTTTGAAATTCATTTTGCCATATAGGTACTATTTTTCTTAATGCCTACGCGGCAGATCAACTTATAATAATAATTATAATACGAATATTAACATAATGATCGTACCAAATATACAAATTGAAACGATAATGATGATAATCATTAGCGAGACTATAAGTCTGTAACTGGTAGAATGATTTGTACATCCAATCTTTAACAAATTAATTTGATATGCTTTTTTATTGCTTGTGATATGTCAATAAATTGAAGGACCCAATTTATATCAAGGTTTGTTTTGTTTCGCTTCCAGCATAATAATACACATATAATGCACAATTAGTACAAGGTCATGCACAACATTAAGCATTATCACTCAACATTGTATTATAGAAACGTACCAGGTCTCTTTTCGCCAGTGACGTTATCTTTGCAGGAATTGTTTGATGTGTTTACAAGTTTAACTTCAGGGTAAAAACATTCAATTTAAGAAACAAAAGGTGAGAGTGATTAGGCATTACATGCCTTTGGTTTTCTCTCTATGAATGAAAAGTGAGGGCCACTTTTTTGAACAGAACAAATGGGGTGAATTAAAACACTGCCAGTTGCAAAAATTTGATTCCAAGAAGAAAAATAAATTGACTGTAATTTCCCAACGAATGAATATTTCTTATGAAACTCTTTTGGATGAAATAATTGCATGATATAAATTCAAGTATTGATCTCAAACATATACCACAGCTTCACCAATATTATTTTCACTGCAATCACTGTAATTTCGATGCGTTTACCGATTTAAGTAAAATGTGAAAACAATAATTTAAACCAACATATAATAGAGTGTTGGTACTGTATTCTATCGTCTACAATAAATGTGTTTAATAATAACATATTACATTTATAAAGCGCTTAGTTACAGGGCTTCATGGAAGACAACCAAATTGGTGATATGTGCCGCCCTGTATAAATATCAGAAATAAATAAATAAATACAATGTTTCTAAGCGCTTGACAAAAATACAAAGGAATGTTAACCTACAAGATACAACAATACTATGGTTGTAGGACACCTACCCCCTGGGCATCCACCCCAGATATCCACCCCAGTCAACTACTCCCTAGAACAACTACCTCCTGGGGAAACCACCCTCTAGGACGTCTACCCCCAGGACAACTACTCCCTAGAACAACTACCTCCTGGGGAAACCACCCTCTAGAACGTCTACCCCCCCCCCCCCCGGGACAGCTAACCCCGAACAACTACCCCAGATAACTACCCCCTAGGACAACTACCCCCCGGACGATTACCACAGACAACTACCCCCTAGGACAACTACCCGCTAGTACATCTACCCCCGGACAACTACCCACAGACAACTACCCCCTACGACAACTACCCCCGGACAATTACCCCCAGACAACGACCCCCTACAACAATCATCCTCTGGGGGTAGTTGTCTGTGGGGTAGTTGTCCTAGGGGTACTTGTCTGGGGTAGTTGTCCGGGGATAGTTGTCCCGGGGGTTATCGTCCTAGAGAGTGGTTGCCCTAGGGGCAAGTTATCCTAGGGGGTAGCTGTCCTAGGGGTAGTTGACTGGGGGTAGTTATCCGGGGGTGGACGTCCAGGGAAGAGCTGTCCGGATACGCAATGTTATACATGATACATAATTATAATAACAAATTCCTAATAACAATCATATAATAATAATAGTTAATATCTACATAACGATTTATAAATTAAAAAACGAAATATGATTAAATTACAGATAAATTACAGTTTACTCTCGAAGATTTTTACCGTTGGGGACTCGCGTATTTCATGGGGAAGTTTATTTCAAAGTTTGGGGGCTCAAACAGAAAAGGCATGGTCACCATAGCGGGTGTGCGTGCCAGTGCCTGCGGATAGTTCTTTTTGGAATTAACGTTAATAACCCAATTTTTTTCCGACGTTGTGTCTGATGGTCGTAACACGAGGCGCCATTAAACCGGGGAAGGATTGCGTCAGTAACGATGGTGATTATTGCATGCTTTGCTGTGCCATGTTAAAGTGACAGTCTACAAAATGTAATCGAAAAAAGTGAAAAACAGTGAAAATCCAATGAAATCACGGAAATTTTTTTTATCGCGACAAAATAATACCATCCGTATTACTCTACTTTGAAGAAAATAGTAGCCTATTTCACTTTATATCATGGGATGTAGCTTATGAGGAGGGGTGAGTATACTTCCGATTAAGGTATTTGTGCGATAAGCGTGAATTTTGAAGAAAAAAAATCATTATAAAAAGCTCACTCAAAAAAAGAAAAAATCACTGAAAAAACCCGATGGATTATGTGATCAATTATCATCCAGGATGATGTAAGCACCATCCTCATAATCATCACAAGCATTCACTGAGTCTGCATAGTAATACACATGAGAGTCAGGGTTTTCTGCAGACCCCCCTCTGTCGTTCTCCTGGCTAAGTGGTTTAGGTATAAGCGTAGAGTTGTATCCTTCACTGCCGGTGATTTCTGAAGATCCCATAGGCATTCCACCCTGTGATCGGGAAATACGCGAAGAGTAGTACACCTTAGAGCCAGCGGTTGTTCGGCCTTGTGGGTCACGATCCATGACAATGTACCCCTCTTCGTCGGTACTTCTGGCCGAAACTGGAGCTTGAACCAGGCCAACATCTGGCATCTCTGGGTAATTGAAGTCATGGTCCGATGAGTTGTTTTCCAAAAGAACGGAATGGGATGGGACGAGGAACTCATGAGATAATTTAGAATCTGGCTTGGTTGCCGCATTAACGTTCTTGTCAGGATCTTCGTAGAGAACTTCTCCTACCGAGGTCTCAAGAGGGTTCTCCACTGAAGGATCAGGCCCTGGAGTGCAAAGCATTTTATGTGATCTAGGCATCGCGTTTAACGACCGAGATGTTGCGCCATGGATACTTTTATCCCGAAGGTCCCTGTTTCGGAGTTGTCCATTTGCTCTCTCCGTCACTCTGATAAGCGATGTGCACTTTAGGTGGTGATATGTCAGTATAACTGCAATAATGATGATCAGGAAAATGACGACCGAAATTAAGATTGGAATGGCAATGTGAACCGATGCACCATGAGTCTCTACAATAGAAAGGCATTGATAAATAAACAAATTTGTAAATTAATGAAATTATATATTTTTATGTATTCATTTATTTACAGTTTTATTTAAGCAAGGTAACTGTATCAGTTCTAAAACTGTTTTCCTGAGATTGCCTGTACGAATTATATATACAAAATACAGAGTAAATTGAACAGTTTAAATACATACATTTTTTTTTTTTTTTTTTTTTTTTTTTAGGGGGGGGGGGGGGTATACAACATGATATAAAACACGAACAACTAGATATTTAAAGGCCCACTGCACTACTTGTAGCTGCTTGCACCCTCTTTGTAACAAACAATGCATAATCGGTGACCATTGGTCCCCCATGATCCTCTTTTTCTTATGTTAACTGAGAGCTGAGTTGATGAGATAACCACCTGTCCAGTGACCTTGCAGGGCGGTCTAATCCCTCCTGTAAACTACGGCAGATAAGCTTTAAGATAAAACAAAATAGTGATAACAAAAATGATAATTATGTTATGATAATAATAATCATAACAAATAATAATAATAATACTTCTACTACTAATACTACTACTACTACTAATAATAATTATTATTATTATTATAATACAAATTTCAATTAAAATATTAATGATAATGATGGAGACAATGAGAATGATGATTGACAGCAATGGTATTATTGAGTGAAATTGAAAATTGAAAATTGGCAGAATGATTTCTAGATCCAGGCTTTCGTTTATTATTATAGGAAAATATTGAAAGTGATGTTCCCAAAGGCACACAAGCGTGACAGACCGATAAAACAAGGAATGTGTAAGAAAGGATGAGAAATTTTGGGTTAATGGGCTGTCAGTTTCAATGAGAGAAAATGGTGCTGAAGTAGTGATTTCAATGCTAGATGTACAATTAAGTGGTGTATTAATATTCATGCAATCCAATGTTCGATAGGCATGCATCATTTTAGTGGTAACCGGCTACCTAAGCGGATGGGGATGGAAACCAAGGGTTCAGTGAAAGTGATATCCACCATGGCCGTCGTTGTTGAATCACGACCTGTTGAAGAACTTGTCCACGCCGATGTCGTCACAGTGGTCGTCGTGTGCTCACTGGTGATATTACGGTGTTTCGTCGTGGTGTTCATTGCCCGCCTCGTGCTGCTAGTTGTTGTTGCTGCTTTAGTAGCTGTAGCTTTGTAATGAAACATAAATGATTCAAGATAATACAAATATGTATCATGCGTATAGTGATTTAACAGCATCAAAGAATATTATTATTATAATGATAGATAACGATAGGTCTAGATAAAATTGTGAGGCACCAAATATTTTGTTTGCATTAAACACTAGTCTACTAGTGTAAAAGATGAGATATAAAAACAAGTATTATTCGAGTAGGATACAACATCATGAGAGAGAAAAAGAGACAAGGGGGGGGGGGGGGGTGTTTCACAAAGATCCTAAGTTGAACTTATCTCTAAGTTGGACTTAAAAATTATGGAAAGCCGTTAGCGTCTTTGAAAATGTTTTGTAAAAATTATTTTTAAAGGCATAAAATGTTGATTCAATTAATTCATATTTTCTAGTATCTCGGGAGAATTCATGTTTTTGATGTGGAATTAATGAAAAGTCTAAAATACTTGAATTTTGCTTTAGAATGTATTTCATTATAAGGCAACAAATGGCTCTCCATAATATTTAAATCCAACCTTGACTTAAGTACGACTTAAATTCTTTGTGAAACACCCCCAAGGAGTTATAGGCCATATCAAAAAGATAATGTAGAGGTTTCATAGTCGAGTAGTCTTATCCCTTCCATGTAGAAGTTGAGGTCGCGGGTTCGAGACCCGACCCGGCACTAGTGTCCTTTGCCGAGGCAGTAATCTTCACCAAGGTGTTAACATGAGTAGACCGCCCAATAGAAAGGAATTACCTGATTGTTGTATGCACTGAAAATCGAAAGCCTAGCTAGAGCACCATGACCATCTTGAGGAGGGTATATCATAATAATAATAGTAATAATAATAATAATAATAATAATAATAATTATAAAAAAATAATAATTAAAAAAAATAAATATTAATAATAATAATAAATAATGAAAATAATAATAATCACCATGATAATAATAATAGCATATTAATATAAATATTACCAATATGAAGACGATGACGATGATGATCAATAGCGGTGAAAGTAATGAGAGAAATATGAAAATGGCAGAATGGTTTGTACATCCCATCCTTCAATTATAAACTTTACCCGTTATTTTATTGCTTGTGATAGTATTTAAATCATATGTTAATAAATTTAAAGACAAAATTAATTTCATGATTTGTTTTGTTTCGCTTCCAGCAAAATAATACACACATAAATGCACAATTAGTACAGAGCCATGCACAAACATAAAGCATTATCTCTCAACACTTCACTACGAATGCGTACCAGGGATACTACCACTTTCGACAATAAAGTTTGATTTGCAGGAATCGTTTGATGTGTTTTCAAAAATTTAACTTCAGGGTAAAAACATTTAATAAAAAAGCAAAAGGTGAGAGAGTGTATATAATTATAGGCATTATATGTATTTGGCTTTCTCTCTATATAAATTGAAGCCATCAGTTTGTACAGAGCAAATGGACTGATTCAAACACTTACCTTGGTACACCTGGATTACTGTTTCACTCCACCGCAAAAACCCTGGAGCTCATGATCTCCATGATACAGTACACCGCATTGATCATCCCATTGTTTTGCATTATACTAATCTATACAGTCGAACTCTACGCACTAACAGGTTTCACCAAATTCTATTAAAGGACAAGTCTACTCGAAAAGTAACTTACTTTCAATAAAAGCAGAAAATCAGACAAACCAATCAAAAAAAGTTTGAGCAAAATCGGATAACTAACAAAGTTATGAATTTTTTGAAAAAGTATGTAAAACTATGGAACAATGAGAATCACAACACAAATTTCCAAGATGGTTATCATTTTGTGGCGTCATGTCCTCATTATTTATCACTTGCTCTATATGGCTTAATCCCATTAATTTCCCTTTTTATTCCCCATAACTTGATTTCCCCATGCCTTTGCCCATGTTAAATGATTTTTATCATATTGCGTGCATGTGAACTTTGAAGAATTTATACTATTTTCTGAATATTTTATATTCATAATTATTGATTTTTATATAAACAGTTTACCAAAATTCAAATTTGTCATGATTTAACAGGAAAAAATTACTCTATATTAGTGCATCCTCACAAAACCATATTACTATTAATCTAACTTGGATGCTGGTGTGAAGAAATACAATTCTTAAGGAGAAAATGAGAAATTGATGTCATCAATATAAAGATAATAATTAGTGGATAGTGAGGACATGACGTCACAGACTCTTGAGTGAGTCGCCAATTTGTCTAGTGATTTTCAAAGTTTTTAATGTCATTCAAAATTCATAACTTTCTTATTAGTTATCCGATTTTTCTCAGACTTTTTTTGATTGGTTAGTCTGATTTTTCTTCTTTTATTGAAAGTAAATTATTTTTTAGTGGACTTGGGCTTTAAGCAACATTACGAAAATTGTCTATACAAACGAAATTGCCCCCAAATGACACCAAAATCAGTCGATTTGGAGTAGGCATGTCGAAGTGATTAAAGCAATTGTGGAAGCGGGGCCAGCTATAAAGCTTACCTTGGTACACCTGAATAAATCCACCCCCACCGCAAAACCTCTCGGGCACAAGATCTTCCTGACACGGTATACCGCATTTATCATCACATCGTTTCGTATCAGACTGATCAATACAGTCGAACTCTCCGCAATAACAGGTATCCCCAAATTCTAAAGCAGCAAACGCAGAGCTTTCATTATTGCAAGTTCCTGTGCATTCGTTGATGCTTGGAATAGTGAAAGAAGTTGTGTTCTTGAAACAAGCGCTTTCATAACATCCAATGTAGGGGAAATCTGAAAAAGAAGAAGAAAATGTATGCAGGAACATGATAACAACAACAACAACAACGACAAGAATAGTATTGATAATACAGCAAAATAAGTTTTTTGCTAGAGATGATGATAACACAGAATTTACAATAATTTTGTTAGTTCTGTTGTTGGTTAATTCCAAGACTTTTTGAGAGAATCTTGAATTACAAAAAAGAGAATACTATAAACATTACAAAAACGGAATATATACATTATGAAATATTCTGAACTAATGTGTGGTACTTTCAAAATAGTTAGGTTTCCTTTCAACTATTCAACCTTATAACATGTTGTAATTCTATATTTAGCTTTATTATGGAATGACCAAAAATTAACCTTTTTTTATCAATTCGTTACAAAGTATATACAATTCAATACTTTCATAAATGTAAATGAATGGCTGATAGCAAATCCATTTGTTGCGAAACGAACCAAATATTTAAAGATTTTGTTTAATTAAAACTTGAATTATTCTTAATATTCAGTTTCCTGCGGAGTTTAATAATTGTGTAGATCATTACTAAAATAGAGAATTTTATTTATCCAATCTAATTTTAGGGGCATGCACTTTTATTTAAAAGTGTATAACGAGATATAGTCCAGGCATTATTTGATATGACCTCCCACTAATTGCAACAGAAAGTCTGTCAACTGTTTTATACCCAGAAATATGTCCCCTATAACATATCAAAACTCTTAAGGAATCATGGTGGGGGGAAGTACCATGGCGGCCATTTTTTCAAAATGGCCGCCATCAACCAGATATTTCCCTGTGTCTCTGCTGCGGAGTAACGTAGAGCTTTGATTTTAGGTGCAATTAGTGGGAGGTTGACCCCCTTTTTCACGAAATGTCTGGACTATAATGCCATGATTATTACCATGCAAAATGATGGTTGAAAATATCTGAGAATAGATATGACATTTCGATATTCATTTTTTAATGTTAGTTTTTTTGTTTATGTATTACCGTGCGTTGACGCAGGAAAAACTTGCATTTTCTATTCCCCATTTGCTTTCAGGGACAAATGTCACAGGGTATTACATTCTTCGTTTTAGTTGATGATGAATATAATAAATAACACTAAGACTGGATTATTTCATGCCGATGATGATGACAATTATTTGATCGACGGGTAAATTTATATTTAGAAAACAAGAGGAAGGGAAAGACAGTGGGATAAAGAGATTAACTGAGCAGTCACTGTATAAACGTTATACTACATGGGACAGTATTAACTTGTATACACGTTATACCAAACAAAGGGACAGTAACTTGTATAAACATACAAAACAATGGGGCAGTGACTTGTAGGAGCGTTTTACCAAACAATTGGGGCAGTGACTGGTATAAACGTTATACCAAACAAAGGGGTATTTTATGGGTTTAAACTTTACACCGAACAAAGGAACAGTCACTGTATACACGTTATACTAAAAGAGGCAGTATTAACTTGTATACGCGTTATACCAAACAAAGGGACAGTAACTGGTTTAAACTTTACACCGAACAGAGGGACAGTAACTTGTATAAACGTTACACCAAACAAAAGGGACAGCGACTGGTATAAACGTTATACCAAACAAAGGGGGCAGTGACTGATATAAACATACCAAACAAAGGGGCAGTGACTGGTATAAACATACCAAACAATGGGGGCAGTGACTGGTATAAACATACCAAACAATGGGGCAGTGACTGGTATAAACATACCAAACAGTGGGGGCAGTGACTGGTATAAACGTTATACCAAACAAAGGGACAGTGACTGGTATAAACATACCAAACAACGGGGTATTTATGGGTATAAACGTTATACCAAACAAATGGACAGTGACTAGTAAAAACATACCAAACAAATGGGTATTTATAGGTATAAACGTTATACCAAACAAAGGGACAGTGACTGGTATAAACATACCAAACAGTGGGGGTAGTGACTGGTATAAACGTTATACCAAACAAAGGGACAGTGACTGGTATGAACATACCAAACAAAGGGACAGTGACTGGTATAAACATACCAAACAAAGGGGGTATTTATGGGTATAAACGTTATACTAAACAACTTTGCACTAATTGTTAGTTTAAATTCATAAAATAATAAAATAATAGGCTTAATAATAAAAATGATAATAACAATAATATTGATAATAATATTAATAATAATAATATTATGAAACAATAACACAAAATATAACATGAAATATAAAACTAAGACTTAGGCAAATCGAGAAATACAAATTAAAAATCAAAGATCACAAATAAATTGACACAAAACTTATTATCATTGGTTGCAGTACGATTGAGTATGCCTTAGATTTCACATTAGATTGCACAGATGACGCAAAGTTAAGAACAGAAAAAGAGGCAAAAGAGGAAAAAAGAGATTTAGAAAGAAAGTTAGGTGGACAATAAAGAAAGATAAAAAGGGAGAAATCAAAGAGGTAAGAAGGAGAGGGGAGTGAGAGAGTCAAACGTAAAATGTATTCGTGAATTACGTTCCTTGAGATTCCCTTTCTGCAATATTTGGCGGACTTTCACAGGCAGCTGATATCTCTGAGGCCCTTACGAAGGAAAGCAAGCCAAGGAAAATAAGAATAAACTCTGCAACATCCATAACGCCTGCAAATCCGTAGATTGATTGCTGGATTCTTTTGCAGGTGAAGAAAACGTTATTAAAAGTAACATTAGATAAATCATACCATTTCAATCGCATTCATATAGAGTTGAGGAGTTGGCGACATTTGGAAATGTCGACATGAAAATGAAGACCATACGTGAAAGTTGAACAAATTAATTATGTACACGCAATATTAATAATCAATATGACTATGAAACCAATAACACTCATAATGCGATACTTAGATACTCGTGACTGTGGATAGGTGTTTAATGTCCACGTTAAATTGATTTCCCTCTTTCTTCATTTATTCAAGCAATTATTATATTAAAGTAGAGACTATTTTTGACATTTTGTCCCTATTTTAAATATTTAGACTTCTATATCCGTAATTTTTTCTTAAATTTCGACCCCCACCCTCTTTTTTAATACATATAAAACCTTGATTTGCCTCCGAGCCCCGGTTGTTATGGAAGGATACACTACTTTGTCCTGATGCAATAGATGTGAATGAAAGTACTTGTACTTTTGTTACCAGTGTCGAATTCATTACTTTCTCTTTCGAATGGTCGTGATTAGGCACTGCCTGGCAGAAGAGGTTTCGATTAAAAGATGTATGGCCATTTTGTATGAATAAGATGGAAGAGCTTATTTATATACATAAAGCTAAAATACAATTTTGTACCCATAAACACAATGAGAAATAAACTGAACAAGCAAGACAGTGGCTTAGTGTTGTCTTGACATTAATGACAAAGGTAGCGGGCAAGTACTGAATCCAATGACCGGGGTGATAGTATATCTGTCAAGCGATTAGAGACATTGTATTAAGCGCTTTATAAAAGCGGAAAATCATTATTTCTTTTGTTATTACTTGAAAGGATAAAATATGACATGAAATGCGATGAATAATAATGGGAGTAGTGGTAAAAGTCCGACCCATTTACTTTTCTGTCTCGGTTCGTCTAATTAACCAACATGAATTCATTTAATTCGGTAACTGGGAGGATCTTCCTCTCTCCCTCCTCTCCCCTTTCCTCTCTCCCTCCCTCTCCCCTCCCTCTCTCCCTTCCCCTCTCACCTTCTCTCTGCTTTCCCTTTTCCCTTCCTCTCTTCCTTTTTCCCTTCCTCTCTCCCTCTCTCTCTCTCTCCCTTCCCCTCTCACTTTCTCTCTGCCTTCCTCTCTCCTTTCCTCTCTTACTTCCTCTCTCCCTTCCTCTCCTATCCTCTCGTCCTCCCTTTCGCCCTTCCTCCCTCTCCCTCTCTTCATCCCTCTCTCTCACTCCCCCTTCTCTCTCTCTCTCTTTCATTCTTTATTTCATCATCTCTCATCTTACTCTCCATTCTATGAACCTAAGCTTTTAGTACAACAAACAGCGAAACAGAATATATCAAACATACATATTTTCATTTGTGTTAATACATTTGTATTACGTTATCACATTGGTATTTTTGTAAAATACACACAAAGCCTTAAAGGGAGGCTTTACTACTTCAGCAAGAAGGGATTAGACAACCCAGTGAGTCATCGAGGTCACTGTGACAGGTGGCTATCTCATTAACTCAGCTCTCAGCTAACATAAGAAAAAGAGGATCATGGGGGACCAACAGGCACCGATTTGGAAAGTTTTCTAAATAGAGGCAGCAAGTAGCTACAAGTAGGACAGTGTGCCTTTAACACAGGCAAATAATCGTGTTCATCATGATCCGTTTTACAAAAACATTTTGGCAAAAAATAATGTTGATAATATATGCACTAATAATCTACTAATTATCCAATAAAGAAGATGACAGCTGTGTAGGTCTATCTCTAATAATAAATCTGATGAATTTTAGGCATGCAGAGTCACTTGGCTTACTATCTGAAGATAGAGCATTTGTGTACACTGTTGTACTTTTTGTGATTTCATCTTTTTTTTGTTCATCAACAAATCGGCTGTTTGGAGCCAGAAGGGCATCAACTCATAAACTTCAATACAAAAATGTTCAGCGGGGCCTGTATGTAAGAGGGGGGGGGGAGAGGGGGTGGTGATGTGGATTTGTTGTTGTCTGCCCCCCCCCCCCCATCTTGTTTGCCCATTACGCCAATGCTGGTCACCTTTAAGTATATTTGGCTCGCATGATTTCAAATTTGGCCCTTCCCCCCTAAGAAATCCTGGATCCGCGCCTGGTGACTAGTGTGTTCTTTGCCGCGCCATGTGAGAGTTGCATATTTTACTTGTTTGTAGGCATGTTGCTCGTATGAAGGGTTCAATATACATCATAATAATTTTTGCAAATGAGATTAATATCTCTATGATATTTACATAATGATTCCAAAAAACAATCAAGAGCTCAACGGATGTATATGATCAATGCTCATCAAGGATGATGTAACCATCATCCTCGTTATCATCACAAGCTTTCACTGAGTCTGCAGAGTAATACACATGGGAGTCGGGGTTTTCGACAGACCCTTCCCTCTCCTCCTTCCTAAACGGTTTAGGTATGCGCGTAGAGTTGTATCCTTCACTGCCAGGGAGTTCAGTGCATCCCATATTACCCTGTGATATGGGTATACGCGAAGAGTAGTACACCTTAGAGCCAGCGGTTGTTCGGCCTTGTGGGTCACGGTCTATGACAATGTACCCATCTGCCTCGGTTCTTCTGGCCGAAACTTGGGCTCGGACCAGGCCTACATCTGACATGTCTGGGTAGTTGTAGGCATGGTCCGAAGAGCTGTTCTTCAAAGGAACACCCCGGAATGGGACGAGGTACTCATGGGATATTTCAGAATCTGCCGTGGTTGCCGAAGACACATTTTTGTCAGGATCCTCGTAGAGAACTTCTCCTACCAAGGTCTCAAGACTGTTCTCCATTGAAGGATTAGTCCCTGAAGCGCATTTATCCCGAAGGCCCCTGTCTCGGTGTTGTTCATTAGCTCTCTCCGTCACCCTCATAGTCGATTCTCCAGTCTGCTTTGAAAGGCGGTTATATGTCAGTATACCTACAACAATGATGATCAGGGAAATGGCGACCGGAATGAAGATTGGAATGGCAATGTGAACAGCTGGACTCGGGACTTCTTCAGATTCTACAGTAGATTGATAAATAGATAAATGAATGAATTGATAAATATATTAATATATGTATTCATATGTATTCATATGTTTTCATTTAGTATACGTTTCATTTAAACGGGGTTACTTTCTTAGTATACAGTGCGTCCCAGAAAAAACGAAACCGAGAAGTATCGATGTTTTTATCATAACTTAATCACAACCATAATTAATGAATGATACATATTTGGAAAGCTTAGAGTCTCTTCTTTCAGTTGATGCTACTCAGATGATGCATATTTCACGCATAAGTGATTAAAAGCAATTTGAAGGAAGGAAACCAAAAAGACATTTGGCGGGCGGTATCTGAATTTCAAAGAAAAAATCACATTTTTAGAAAGTTGAGTTTCTGCCCTTTCATATGACACCTCAATCAGGAAAAATGAGCGAGGAATAACAAAGTTCTGTTTGTTTAAAGTAGCCCTTACATTTTCATAATTTTAACAAACGAATTCGTTTTCACTGGGTGCCTGCCGTATCAAAAAGCAGATTTGACAAAAGACTTAACTCCGTTTCGTTGACAATCAGCCATGCATGAAGACTCTCGTCTACGGCTGATTGTCAACGAAACGGAGTTAAGTCTTTTGTTAATTTCGTTTATTGATACGGCAGGCAGCCAGTGAAAACGAATTCGTTAAATAAAATTATGGAAATGCAAGCACTTCTTTAAACAAACAGAACTTTGTCATTCCTCGCTCATTTTTCCTGATTGAGGTGTCATATGAAAGGGCAGAAACTCAACTTTCTAGAAATGTGAATATTTCCTCGAAATTCAGATACCGCCCGCCAAATGTCTTTTTGGTTTGCTTCCTTCAAATTGCTTTTAATCACTCATACGTGAAATATGCATCATCTGAGTAGCATCCACTGAAAGAAGAGACTCTAAGCTTTCCAAATATGTATCATTCATTAATTATGGTTGTGATTAAGTTATGATAAAACATCGATACTTCTCGGTTTCGTTTTTTATGGGACGCACTGTATATTAATTTGAGAGGCCCTTGAGAAATGATAGGTTAAGAAAGCAGAAGAAACGAAGTTTGAATATATACATATCATATCCCGGATGATTTGTTTTATTTTTTTTGTTTTTAGACACCATGATATAAACAAAGAAAAAGTAAATATTTCATACTAAAAAAAAAAAAAAAAAATCATTGTTATGATAATACAAAATATTACTTCTATTACTACTACTACTACTACTACTTCTACTACTTGTACTTCTACTACTACTATAACTACTTCTACTACTTCAACCACATACTCAATATATTCATAATAACAACAAAATTATAACTAGACTTTAATTCGTCACTTAGACGGTTTAGGTGATACGTATGATATTGGGTTACATAACGAAGAATGCATTACACGATATCGTATTATATTATTAAAAAATGCTTGTCCCATTATAATCTATCCATATGACAAGTTTAAATTGTGTTCCCTTAATCATCAAGGCTCTAGGGAAGATAGATTGAGACAATAGATGACCATTGACCCTGTTTAGTAACCAATTACACCGTTGACTCTAATTTACATCATGAAGAACGCATTTTGACGATTTTATCTTATTCAAAGAAACGAAAATGTAATTGATAAATAAGAGCTTATGCCTGAATAATAAAAAGTGAATTGTGTATGACGTGACGTTGTCCTGGCGTAATTGAAAAGTCAAAATAAATGTGGAAATACATTAGCGATCATTGTTAGTTGTCGACGTGAGATTCCCTAGTTGCTTGATAATAAAGTCGTTAAATATCGGATGGATATATACTGTCACTGTATAAGGAATGTGGATTAGACCAGAGTTGAATTAACAGGAAACAATGAAGGAGAGATAAAGAATGAGAAGCAGGGGGTGTTGAATTTTTTTCAAGTAATGCATGGAACTGTAGATAGCTGAAGATATTATTCGTAAAGGAAAGGAGCTTAGGAATCATCGAGGCCAGGATGGTACAAAAAAAAAAAAAGGGAAGTTTGATTTTGACCCATCGTCTTTGACCACAAATTCCTTCATGATACCGTCATTAAGCAAGAAATAAGTTGTATTTGAAACCTAAATCATAACCTCAGCTACTACATAATAGAATTTGGGAGAGATTTGAATAAAGATAAACGATATATGGTTGAAAGTGCATTGTCGTTGATTACGAAATCAATTAAAATCGATGGAAATTAAATATTTTTATTTTAACGAGCAATATCATGATGTCGGGAAATCCGATCAGCCAAAAAGATGTAGGAAATCATGCCTACAACCCATTCTCTATCCACATTAAATAAAACAATTGGGGTATCCGATCATTTAAAGAAGTAATGGCCAATTAAACATTTTTTTTTAATTTCTGGGAAATTTGCGCCGCGCGTGTTGTTATCTTTGACGCGCGCAAATTACATCAATTTGAGTAAAAAAATGACTGAAATTTACAGGGATTGTTAATGAAAGTATCGTTAATCCAAAACGAGCAAAAAAAAGGAAGAAATTCGATTAAAGTGCGTTACAAACGCAAAATACGCGCACGCTGACCCGAACGCGCGTTTTTTTTATGAAACGCTTAGAATGGCCTGAAACGTATGCGAAAATAATTTGGGATGATTTTGAGCATTTCAAAAAAATTCACGCGCGTTAACGCGCGCACGTAAGCGTACCCGCACGTTTGCGCGCATTTATTGACCTGAAATCGACTGGACGGATATTGATCTTTATCCTGATAATACACCAGTTTACGATTGTGTGCGCCATTTTAATTGACGAGTAAACAAATCCAATGACCTCTAGAATTCAGTGGTTTATGCGTAATTAAGATTGCGCCCATGCAAATTATGATAGCATCACTGCCTGCGCGCTGCGCTGTGCACTCACATCATAATTTGCATGGGCGCAATCTTAATTTACGCACAAACCAAATGACCTCTAGGTCATTGGCTTTGTTTACTCGCCAATACACCAGTTTACAGTTGTATCAGTGCGCATGCGCAGACAGTTGACCTCGGGTCATTGGCCCCAAAATTGGGGCCAATAACCTCTGACCTCTGGTATTTATGCGTAAATTAAGATTGCGCCCATATATGCAAATTATGATGTGAGCGCATGATCGAGTAAATAAATTTAACTAGGCCATGTCATCAGTGTAATCTTTTCACTGTGACGCAACAATACATGTTCATCTGAAAACGATGACATCACTGCCTGCGCGCTGCGCTGTGCGCTCACATCATAATTTGCATGGGCGCAATCTTAATTTACGCATAAATACATGACCTCGAGGTCATTGGCTTTGTTTAAAATGGCGCACACAACTGTAAACTGGTGTATTATAAATGAGAAAAGCCTTTTCGTTATGAAGATATGATCATAGTTGATTTTCACAAAATGGCGCCTAGATGACGTCACGATAATCTAGAGTCATTGCTATTAAGTCACGCAGTTTTTAGTTAGACTAAGATCTATCATCATTAAAAGTTTTATGATAATGGCTTCATTCAGTCTTGAGATATCTTACGAACAAAATTATTGCAGAATAATAAATAATAAATAAAGAAAATCTTGACGAAATCAAAAGGTGATACGTCTTCATACGTATCACCTTAAAAGATAATAATGGTATCAATAATAACAACGGAGACGATGAAGATGATGAGCAATATCGATGATATTAATGAGAGAAATTGAAAAGTAGCAAAATGATTTCTATATACCGTATTTCACTTATTTTAATCTATTTGTTCTTCTATTGCTTGTGAAAGTAATTAAATCGTTTGTCAATAAAATAAAGGATCCACTTCAATATGTCAAGATTTTTTTTGTTTCGCTTCCAGCATAACACGCACGCAAACGACACGATTAATACAAATGCCTTGCACAACATAAAGCATAGTTATCGCTCAACACTTCAATATAAACACGCACCAGGGCTTCCATTATTTTGACCAGTGACGTTTTTTTTACAGGAATCGATTGACAAATTAACTTCAGGGTGAAAACATTTAATACGAAAATAAAAAGCATGTTGTTTTCACCCTATGCATGGGAATTTAAGTCATCGGTTTGTATAGAGCAAATTGGCTCAATTACACATTTGAGAAGAAAAACAATATTGTAATTTCGCTTATAATGCATATTTCTCACTTGACTCTTTTAGATGCTATTATTTCATGATACAAAACAAGTATTGATCGCATACATACCATCAGCCCCATATATGGTAGTTTCACTGCACTGGCTCTCCCATGTCTTTGCCGATTTAACTACAAGATGAAAAGAATAATTTAAAACTAGATATGAGAGGGTGTTGGTCCTGTATTTTATAGTTTATAAATAGCAAAGAATATTGATATGTGTTTGGAATTAAGAGTTGTATCCAAATACCTTCCATCATCTGGAAAAAAGAGTCAGTTAAAGACTTGTTTTTATTCCTTTTAAAATTAAGATAGATGTTGTTCTTTTGATAAGGTCGATCATTATGCAATCTAAATGTTTCATTAAAGCCTTTTTTTAATCTTCACATTCAATCTGCATGTCAGAATTGAAGGCTTACCAACATAAATTGACGCTCCAGTAAAACCACCGCAGAATAAGTCCAAGTGCTCTTTGCACGGTAAGCCACAGAATTCTGCGGTAGGCTGATCTGGTGGCGGCTGCAGCGTTTCATGACATGTCTGCTCACAGGAGCAAGCACATTCTGTTCTGTTGTACAATGCTGCAATTTGGAATCCATTTTCTTTGCATGCTGCTGTGCAAGAGTCTGGTGTTATTGATTCTGAGATGACTGCGAAAAAGCCTTCTTTCAAGCATTCGTGAGGATAGCAACCGATGTACACACCATCTGAAGAAGAAAAAAGTTCCAACATGTACATGCAAAATAGCCATGTAGTCATAATCAATTTATTTTGTTTGTATTATTAGTAACTGTTTATGTCATATCATAACATTTTCACCAAACTCTATTACAGCTTTACCTATTTAATATGTTGTTAATCGATTTGAAAGGGCGTTTATTTATTGTATAAGCTCGTCCAGTATTTAACCTTTGTGTCCATATGATGGGGTATACAAACAAAAAACTAATCCATGAAATGATATGTTCATGTATTTAAACTTGGTTCACTTTCTTTTGCATTTGTTACCTATAGCTTGTTCAGGGCATCTCAGGAAAACAGTTTTAATACCGAGAGAGTAACCCCGTTTATTTTTTATTTTTTAATGAAAAAAAAGAAGGTTATATTAATAATCAACTGATACATATTTGTAAAAATAAACTGAACATAGTACCCTATACATTTTCAACATACAGTGTATATAATTAAAAAATTACTCTGACCATATTTTATAAAGTACAGACAAAACAAACTAAAACACGAGACAAGACAAGACAGTACCAGAACAACCAGCAACAACAGCAAACTACAAAAAAACAGACAAAATCAGAAGTAACGAAACAGACAGGGGTGGGTCGCGGATGCATCCCGCCCTTATTTTGGAGGACCGTATGAATTAAAGTGTTACCTTTTTATACTGGGATGATCTATTTAAATTGTAAATGGTTGTATGGTAAACTATTATTATTTTTTTTTTTTGGGGGGGGGGCGGTAGCCAAGTGGTACTTGCATTTTAATATAGGATTTTCCGGCCAAATTCGCGTGTTTGTCATTCGAATTCATTTACTTTGCATTTAAGTTAGCGCAGATCGGCTTTGCCATGCCAATTATCATTCAATTTTCCAGTTTTTGTATTTAATTTAGGATTTTGGTCGAAGGGTTTCATAGATCTGTCATTCAATTTGGAAACTGCTCAACTAGCATTCAAATTAATATTCACTTGTCGAAGCGTAATGTTTATCATTCAAATTAACACCTGTCATTCGTATTCGTAATATTTGTATTCAAGTTAGGAATGTTAGGGGGAAGAATTGCAACAAACTTTTACAGTTTTTAAATAATGCAGTTAAAATGTATAATTTGCCATTGGGGTCTAAGCTGTTATTTCATTTATTTATTTTCAGGACAATGCAGATGGGTGTAGTCAGACATAAAGTAAAGAAGGGGCGAAATCAAGGGATATGGCATTTCTGCACGGACATGTTCATATACCCGGGAAAGGTGGGGGTACCCTCAATCGCCCCTTTTTACTACAGACTCCGAATTTTACAAAAGTAATTCACATCGTCTCTTATACCCAGCACACCCCTCTGTTTTTCTTAAAGAGTTTCATAGTTTACTTGCCCGCTAGCAGATCGATGGCTAAAGACATGGCTAAATAATGAATCATGTTCAAATTGTTGACTCTAGTCCCTACCCCAGTCACAATATTGTACCCTTCTTCCATAATGAAATTATGATGAAGTTATGATAAATTTATGATGTAACATAAGACAAACAACTTCCTTAAATGAACATTTACAAATATACTGAGACCATTAGGTCCGTAGATGCAAGTCGTTTTTTTTCTTCTTCTTAACAATCAAACTTAAATGCTGATGAATATCAGATAAATCTAATAAGTATAAGTGTATAAATGCAAGACAATGAAATTTGATGAAATACACATGAAAAAACAATCTTGAAAGAAAAAAAATGAGCTATAACAAGTGTGTTATAAACGAGAAATGTAAATTGACCATCAATTTAAGTGCACAAGGTGCTAATTTGAATGCTACAAATGAATTAGAATGCTAGAAGTACACTGTCGCGTTGTCAGAAAATCGTGTTGCGCCAAATTGAATGACCAAATAGCAAAAGAAGCACACTGTTCATTAATTTGAATGAAACATACGTAGATTCTAACGAAAATTCCATAGATTTAAAAACTAGAAAAGGGAATATAAACCTGAGATATACCTGACTGCACTAAAACCGTCGAATTTGAACGCAAGACAAATTAAATTGAATGACAAACTCGCGAATTTGGCCGGGAAATCCTATATAAATTGCCTCCCTAGTAACACGATCAAGTTAAACGTTTATAGGAATTTAGCTCTGGGTTGTGGGGCACTGCATGAGTAACATATTTTCACAAGAGTTTAAAATTAAGTGAAAATGAATTCCCAACACACCAGCCTGAAGAACAAATGTGGTATGGTTTCTAATTCTTTAATTGCTGCACAAAAGATCATCGACTGTCAATATATTTTCAGTTGTGAATTTAATAGCCAAGTGTTTATTGGGCACAAATTATTTAGAATATTATGTTGTATAATTATCAGTTTATTGTCCATTGCTAGTAATAAAAAGAGGCTACTGACCTTTAAATGGACTTTTACCATATGTTACTCTGCAATAGTCAAAATCTGTGGATGTTCTAGGATTATTGAAATGTACAAGTTTTTCGTAAAGCTGTTTCGTTGTTATATTATGCAATTTATATATGAGAGCATGAAATTGCTATGTTTGTGGGGTTATTGTTTCCCATTCTATTATGCTCTCTTGCATCTGTAATGATGGCATAGAATCTATTGACTTTATGACGGAGTGATCATTTTCCTGTGTTTCATGCATTGGGAATATTCTTATAATTATGATAAAGTGTGAAATATTTTGTAAGTTGTAAAGTTTTACTTTTACAACGCTCCCAGCGTAGTGGTCACCCGTGTTTGTCTTACATGTCATAATAAAGGACCTTGTTGAGACCTTATTCATTACACAGCTTCCAATATCGTTATAAAGTACATGGATTTAATTATCTAATCGTTATCCGAAATTGAACATATTTAAAACTCCGAAAAAACGGACCGTTGATGGAATCAAATGTTTTTTGGGTAAGAGCACATATTTGTTAAATTTTGTTTTGGACCCGGAACACTATTTTGTTGTGCCTCCTTTTTTAATTTTGTTTTAAAAACAATTAAAACAAATTTGAGGGGGACTATTTATCACAAGGTACAGGGTTCGGTTGCCTGTCAGTGAAATGTAGCTTTATTTTGGAAAGGAATTAGCGTAAACATTCGTCAAACTCGACCCATGTATGTGGGTATGTTGATACCTGAGATTCATTCCTTGGATGCATGATCACAGCGGTTATTGCAAGTGCTATAAAACCCGGATACTTTACAAACTCCTTGACAAGCGCATATAACGTGATATATGCACTATTTTATTGTTATTGTTAATATTATTGTCACCATCATCATTATTGTTATTATGATATTGATGATGATGCATCTTACCGAAATTATCAAATAAAATCAAATATGATGAAATGATAATCTGCATTCCAAGCGATGCATTTGAAGCAGCCAAATAACGAGACCTTACCTTTTGCACGTCTCTCGGGTGCGTCGTTGGAAGGTTGAATATCCAGGGAGTTAGAAGCCATCTGTCTTACAAAAAAGCAGAGCACCAGTATTCCATACATTCCTATATCTATATCGAACTTCTTATTGCCAGATTGTTACCGTGTAGAAAATAAAGTTATTGGTTTGACCAGGGAGTTGGGATGAAAGTGTCCAAAACATTTACCCGTACTTTCTCAAAGCACCATGCCACTATGGTGTGTCAGATTACAGCTAAGCTATAATTGAAACAGTATAGAAATTAGGATGCAAAAAGACGCGACCATTGTCTCTAAACCACCACGTGATGAACCAAATAACTTTCCTCAGTATGCTTTGATCGACTAATCTTTTTCTAAACCACAATTCATTTGGATCAAATCACCTTGTCAATTACTCTGACAAAAAGAAGCCTCCTTAAGGCGAAACCACAACTATCCTACGTAATTCCCCCCGCCCCTTTGAAATTAATTGTTGAAATAGATATAGGTATTTTTGTTTGTATGCCTACGCGGCAGATCAACTTATAATAATTATAATTATAAAACTAATAGTAACATAATGATCGTACCAAATATACAAATGAAAACGATAAGGATAGTAATCATTAGCGATCATATTAATGAGAGGAGTCTGTAACTGGTAAAATGATTTGTACATCCAATCCTTAACTAATAAACTTTATCTGCTCTTTTATTGCTTGTGATAAGATAGTAAGTAAATCATATGTAAATAAATTGAAGGACCCAATTTATAACAAGGATTGTTTTTGTTTCGCTTCCAGCATAATAATACTCATATAATGCACAATTAATTGAAGGTCATGTACAACATTAAGCATTATAGCTCAACACTTTATTATAAATATGTACCAGGTCTAATTTCGCCAGTGACGTTATCTTTGCAGGAATTGTTTGATGTGTTTACAAATTTAACTTTAGGGTAAAAAACATTCAATTTAAGGAACAAAAGGTGAGAGTGTATTCCATATAGGCATTAAATGCATTTGGTTTTCTCTCTATAAATGAAAAGTGAGCCACTAGTTTGTACAGAACAAATGGGGTAAATTAAAACACTGCAAGTTGCAAAAATCGAATTCGAAGAAGAAAAGGAAATTGATTGTAATTTCCCACCAAATGAATATTTCATATGTAACTCTTTTGGATGAAATAATTGCATGATACAGATTCAATTATTGATCGCATAAATATACCACAGCTTCACCAATAGTATTTTCACTCCAATCATTGTAAGTTTGATGCGTTTACCGATTTAAGTAAAAAGTGAAAACAATAATTTAAAACAACATGTGATAGAGTGCTGATACTGTATTCTATCGTCTATAAAAGGCAAAAAACTTGCTATGTGTTTATTAATAATATATTACATTTATAAAGCGCTTTAATACAGAGCCTCATGGAAGGCCGCCAAATTAGTGATATGTGCCACCCTGTATAAATATCAGAAATAAATAAATAAATACAATGTTTCTAAGCGCTTGACAAAAATACAAAGTAATGTTAACCTACAAGATACAACAATACTATGGTTGTAGGACACCTACCCCCTGGACATCCACCCCAGATAACCACCCCAGTCAACTACTCCCTAGAACAACTACCTCCTGGGGAAACCACCCTCTAGGACGTCTACCCCCGGGAAAACTACCACCGGACAAATACCCCCAGACAACTACACCCTAGGACAACTACCTCCGGACGATTACCCCCAGACAACTACCCCATAGGACAACTACCCGCTAGTACATCTAGCCGCGGACAACTACCCCCAGACAACTACCCCTAAGACAACTACCCCCGGACAATTACCCCCAGACAACTACTCCCTAGAACAACCATCTTCTAGGGGGTAGTTGTCTGTGGGGTAGTTGTCCTAGGGGTACTTGTCTGGGGGTAGTTGTCCGGGGGAAGTTGTCCCGGGATTTATCGTCCTAGAGAGTGGTTGCCCTAGGGGCTAGTTATCCTAGGGGGTAGCTGTCCTAGGGGTAGTTGACTGGGGGTAGTTATCCGGGGGTGGACGTCCAAGGGGAGCTGTCCGGATACGCAATATTATACATGATACATAATTCTAATAACAAATTCCTAATAATAATCATATAATAATAATAGTTAATATCTACATAACGATTTATAAATTAACAAACGAAATATAAAAAAAAAAATTAACAAATTTAAATATGATTAAATTACAGATAAGTCTGAAGTTTAATCTCGAAGGTTTCTAACGTTGGGGACTCGCGTATTTCATGGGGAAGTTTATTTCAAAGTTTGGGGGCTCAAACAGAAAAGGCACGATCGCCATAGCGGGTGTGCGTGCCAGTGCCTGCGGCTAGATGAAGATCATTGTGATTTTCATTGTTCTATTTGGTTAATATCCCAATATTTTCCGACGTTGTGTCTGATAGTCGTAACACAAGGCGCCATTAATGGACAAGTCCACTCCAAAAATAACTTACCTTTTAATAGAAGCTAACAAATCAGACAAACCAATCAAAAAAAAGTTTGAGCAAAATCGGATGACTTATAAAAAAGTTATGCTTAAGGGAGCTTAAGGGAGTAAAGCTATGGTCACAAATCAGAGCAGCGACCGACCGATCAGTAGCCTGCTCGGTCGCTGCTGGAATTAGGCATCGCCCAGCGATTGGGTCGGTGCCCGGGTGGCGACCGCCCAGGCACCGAGTGTATTTCGGGCGGCGAGTGAAAAGTGAGCAGGCGCTGCCCAAATTTTAACTCCGCGCTAAAACTTCAGCGGCGACCGAGCGATGCCCTAAAAACAAGCGGTGCCTGGGCGGCCGCCGCTCGATGGCCGAGCAGCCGCGGCGCAGAATTGGTTAAAAACTCGCCGCTCGGCCGCCGAGCAGGCTACTTTTGGGTAATGTGACCATAGCATTAGGTATGCGTATAGAGCAGCATCCTTCACTACCGGGGATTTTCTTAAGGATCCCATTCCACTCTGTGATCTGGGTATACGCGAAGAGTAGTACACCCTAGAGCCAGCGGTTGTTCGGTCTTGTGGGCAGCGATCCATGACTATGTAACCATCTTCATCGGTCCTTTTGGCCGAAACTGGAGCTTGAACCAGGCCAACATCTGGCATCTCTTGGTAATTGTAGTCATGGTCCGATGAGCTGTTTTCCAAAAGAACGGACTGGGATGGGACGAGGAACTCATGAGATAATTTAGAATCTGCCGTAGTTGCTGAAGAAACTTTCTTGTCAGGATCTTCGTAGATCACTTCTCCTACCGAGGTCTCAAGAGGGTTCTCCACTGAAGGATCAGGCCCTGGAGTGCAAAGCATTTTATGTGATCTAGGCATCGCGTTTAACGACCGAGATGTTGCGTCATGGACACTTTTATCCCGAAGGCCCCTGTCTCGGAGTTGTCCATTAGCTCTCTCCGTCACTCTGATAAGCGATGTGTACTTCAGGTGGTGATATGTCAGTATAACTGCAATAATGATGATCAGGAAAATGACGACAGAAATTAAGATTGGAATGGCAATGTGAACCGATGGACCATGAGTCTCTACAATAGAAAGGCATAGATAAATAAACAAATTTGTAAATTAATGAAATTATATATTTATATGTATTCATTTATTTACAGTTTTATTTAAGTAAGGTAACTGTATCAGTTTTAATTTTTTTTCTTGAGATTGCCTGTACGAAGTATATATCAACAATTTTTTTTTTTTTTGGAGAGGGGGGGGGGGGGGTATACAACATGATATAAAACACGAACAACTAGATATTTAAGAT
>JAVYIG010013769.1:0-45221 GCA_035222895.1 Strongylocentrotus droebachiensis | reverse complement strand
TTCAAGGAGTGATTTTCTACGTCAGTGGAATATATAAGATCAATAATAGTTTGCGACGTTGTCGTCACTCGTGTTGGAACATCAATCAGTTGATCGAAAAGAAAACCAGACATCATCTCTTCGAGAGATCGTGATAGAGAGTCTATGTTATTTGGACACATATCACAATTTAAGTCTCCAAGTAATATCATTTCCACATCTGTATTGGTGATAGCTTGACTTAACATTCCGTTCAATAAATCAAAGTAACTTGACGACGAGTTTGGAGGTCTGTAGATAACACATATAAGAAGTGTTTCTGAATGTTTTGGCGATAATTTTACCCACAGGGCTTCAATATCGTCGCATGTAATATTATTTTCAAACCGGCAACTTACGTCATCTTTCACGTACAGAGCCACACCCCCTCCATGCCGGTTGCGGTCTTTGCGGAAAATATTGTAATTTTCAATGTCTAATTCAGAATCAGATATGGTAGCATCGCATTTGGTTTCAGAGACAGCAACAACATGGAAAGGATTATGTTGAAGTACAATTTTAAGTTCAGATAACTTTGGTACAAATGAATTTATATTAATGTGACATATTTTTAAACCTGTTTTAGGAAGGCAGCTGAATAATTTATCTTGAGTTCCGAAGTACTTACAGGTGTGGGCCCAATTTACATCAGTTTGTGAGCCAGTTGGATTGAGACTGTTTTTAGAAGTAAAGGTGATATTGTCACAAGTAGTGGCATTTAGTGGTAACGATTGTTCAGGAGATTCCTGGCTGTTGTAAGACTGTCCATCCAATCTTTTGGGAACACTCTGTTTTCTGGCTTCCGTCGAGATTTCGAGTAGCTGTGCCACGGAAAAGGTGGAGGCTCGTTCTTCTGTGCGTCTTGCTGGGGCGTCCACGTTGGATAGCTAAATTGGGTTGATGTCAATCCATCATCTCCTCCGTTCTGTGGAATTCCGTTATCATTCAGGGGTGGAAAATCAACATCATAGGATTGCAGAGACTTGTATTGCGAGTCCATCGATGTTGGTCTAGATGATCGCCGCAGAAAGTGAATGATATTTTGTGCAAACGTGATCGTCCCCGTCCGATTGAGATGTACGCCATCTGCGTTGAGATGAAGGCCAGGGTCGATATTGTCATTATCGATGACGAGCCAACTTCGTTGATTGGCTGAAAGTTTGATGGCTGCGTTCACCTCTGAAACTTTGGTATATTCTTGATTCGTTTCATTCAGTCTATGGATGATGGTTGAAGTAGCAATGGTCTTGACCCCAGGAATTGTATGGACTTGTTCAAGAAGTGAGATTGTTTTAGCAATTATTACATCTGATTCATCGCATTGCAAGTTATTTGTGCCGAGATGTACGACAACTTCGCTTACTTCATACTCATTAGCGAACTTACATACATCATTGTGTGCATCCTCAATTTTCGCTCCATTCAGAGTTCTGCAGATAATGTTTTTGCTTCGATCGAGAAAGTTTGGATGGTCTGATTTGTTTCGTCATAGAGTCCCCAATTATCAGCACATCCGCTTTCATCGGTCTTTGTGTTTGCATAGATTTCTGATTCCGCTCATTCATGGAAACGGGGTTTCCATCATGTGATGTTTCGTTCTCTCTTGTCATGGAATCCCTTGTGGTTTGAATGTCAGTGTTAATAGGGGCATTCTCAATCACATTGGTTTGATTGGATTTTGTCAGGGCGTGCAGTTGCTTTTGTTTAGTTTTGTATTCGTCGAACTGTGCCTGTAGAGAGGGATTAATAACGTTTTGTTCGTGGCACTCTAAGTCAGCGACTGTTTGAATCGTCTCGCTAATTAACTTCAGGAGACACAGGTCTATTATTCCCTTTGTTGGGACTCTCGACAGTAGATCCTATTAAGGACTCGTCAATTGATATATGGTCACAATATTGGTCGTTCAACCTTGTAACGATGTCAAGGACAGAAGCTTCCAATGATTTGACTTTATTTGGTAGATCTGTGCAATTATCACACAAAATATCCTTGGTATTGCAATTAATCAGCTCCTTTTTACATATCAAGCAACTTCTACGAACGAAGTTCTTTGTACAGTCACTATTCCCGTTTGTGTCATTATTGGCATCATGTACACCCTCATTGTGTAACAGAATAAAATGGTGGCAAATTGAACGGTTCAGATTGGGGTATATTCTCACGAGATTGTTCTCAACAATTTCATTATCAATATCATTGTCACTGCCAGGCAAACCTGAGCGGCAAATAAGATTGATAGCAAAACTAATGCTTGGAATTGTTATTCCTTTTGGCAGCTTGTAAATGAAAGTGTCACCTGGATTTCCTTTGCATTTATTCGTAGAAACACTGGGTGTCATATTGGTCCTGATTTATAAGACTTCTGTATCCCAAGGAATAAATTATTCCAAGCATAGATATAGTAGATTCAAGATGATGTTATTACCAAACAGAACTCATAGACGTGTGACGAAAATTTGTGATAATCGATGAGTTTCCGCTAGGTCATCAAAACAGAATTGTGATGTTGGCAGACGTAGATAGGCATATACGGGACTATGCGGTAATATGGTTCAGTGCAATTAAGAGTACATCGAAGGTTATCATGTCTCACCAAAACAGTAGTCATATCACCACAATCCTACTCTTAAACCTTGTTTGAATTTAGTTTCCCCGAAAATTTTAAACCTCTGATTTCTTTAGCTGATATTTTAGGAAAGTGAAACTTCGAGAAAATACAAGTATTGTATAGGTGTAGTCACTCTCGAAGTCGTCACAGCGGATAAAAAGTCACAGTTCGTAGGGAAAAAAACTTGTCGGCCGACCGACAATATACATCTCTCCGACTTCAAACTTCTGCATTGATATTAGTACACGAGGATCGAGCAAGAATACCGACACAGCTGACCCGACACAGCAACATATTTGACCGTGTCTTTCTTGCTCCCTTTACGAGACGACTCCACCCAACTACCCCCTTCTCTCTTTTACTCCCACGCCTCTTCTCTCAGGCTCTTACCTCCCCTCTCTCTCTCCTCTCTTTCATCCCCGCTTCTTTTGTTTCCCTTTTACTCTTTTTTTTTCTTTCTTTTCCTTTCTTTCCTCTTCTCTCTCTCTCTTTCTTCTCTTTTCTTTCCTTTTTTTCCCCTTTCTTTCCTTTCTTTTCCTTTTTTTTTCCTTTTCTTCTTTCTTTTCTTTCCCTTTCCCTCTCTTTTTTTCCCTCCCCCTTTTCTCTTTTTTCCCGACGGCAGCGCAATTTTAGCGACAAAATCCTGACAGGTGGGGGGGGGGGTGTCGCACCCCCCCCCCCCCCCCCCTTTGGCGACGCCCCTGATTACGGGTAGGGTAAGAGTGAATAGCTTTATTCATAGTGTAACAGTTTTGAAATGAAAGAGGGAGCATATTATTTAAATACTTAAACATGATCAGTAAACTTTGTAGCGAAATTTATGTCGAATACTGTCAGGGTTTTCATCGTGTTTGTAAAATATTGGACTTGTGTGAGATAAATATGGTAAGCCAGTACATATACGAAGGGCTTTCTTTTGCAATAAATAAATAGTTGATTTTGGTTTTGGCGCTGGTGGCCCATACTAAATTGCAATATGTTATATACGGTAATATCAATGAATTACAAAGCATACAAGCGTATAACATGGGATTAATTTCTTCATTTTATATAATTAACCAACATTCCTAGAAATAGAAGTAGTGATATGACGTACATGTTCATTCCAGTTTAGATTTTCATCGATAATGACACCCACAAATTTAGTTGTTCTCTTTCTTTCGAGAGGGACATTATCTATAATTATGTTGTAAGGGAAGTCAATGACATGAGAATTTGCGTGCTTGAAATACATGAAATATGTTTTATTTATATTAAGGGATAACTTATTGCATTGAAACCATAGAGATAATTTTGGTAACTCATTATTAAGTGTATTTACTAAAGTGTTTAAATTAGGATGTGAACAGCAGATGTTCGTGTCGTCAGCAAATAGGACAAATGATAATAAAGGTGTTGTATTGATTAAATCATTAATATATAATAGAAAAAGCAAAGGGCCTAAAATTGATCCTTGAGGAACTCCACATTTGGTAGGTAGGAAACTAGACAAAACATCATTATACATTACATATAGTTTTCTGTTAGATAAATAGCTCTCAAACCATGACAATGCAACTCCACGAATTCCAAAACAGTAAACTTTTTTCAGTAAAATTTGGTGGTTCAGTGTATCAAAGACTTTTGATAAATCCATAAAAACTCCTGTTACATGTTCTTTATTGGCCATAGCATTCGTTATTTTATCATATAATTTTACCCAAGCTTGGTCAGTTGAATTGGGGTGGGGCATATGCGCGAATGTGACGATTTAAGTTCACGATAGCTGCTTAGTTTAGGTAAACTAGCAAAAAATAGGTAGATACATGTACATTGATTTATTGAGGTAAATTCCTTCAAAACACAATACATGCACATTCTCCAAACAATTGAATAATTCAGCATTGAAAATAAAAATGAATTTTGCAATATTTCACATCTGACTCGGCCCCATATTCATGCGTAATTAATGCACATCCCATGATTACAAAATCATTACATATATGGGGCATTATTATAAAGGGGAATAAACGGGCTTTTCAATGATACTGATATCAAGTATGATAATATGGTGACAAGAGAGAAATCAACACTCAAACTTAATTGCAGAACTTTTTGTTGAGGGTGTATTGAATAGCAAAACTTCAAAGTTTATATCGTGATGACTCAGATGCTCAATTATTTGTGACTGATTACATTTATTATTGTTTAGCTTTTTATAAGTTCAAATCCAATATAGATTAACTTTTTCTCATCCAGATACTACATATACCTAAGTACTACACTTTGAAAAGACACTTAAGTGGAGAGCATCTTCAAATAAATGCCAAAGGAATTTCTGCAAAACAAATTACTGGTTACTGATTCAGTTCACGATTGTAATGTGATTGTAATGTGACATGCACCATGTTAGATATGATTTTCCTTGAGAAAATGTGGATTTGTATGATCAGAATAACTATTTGATGTGCTTGTTCAGAGTCACTTTGATACTTGATCAATTCAATTACTGTTTTGATTGTTTGTATCAAGTAGCAATTGATGAAGGTGGAAAATGTCTGTTCTTTTTTGTCACATCCACCAAAAGGAATTGCAGGCAGTCATAGACATTAGCAGACGTTAGCAATGTGAGTATTATGTATGTGTTTTTGTCTCACAACACAAGCATTATCTCAACAAATATGACACATCCTAAAATGAGGAAGTGTCAAAAATAGAGAAACTTTTGAAAAGTAATTTTTCTTGTTTAGATGCATACTTTTCCTGCAAAGTTGTATTATTTAGCAGTAAATTGAGCTGAAAGCCCCAAATTTTGCACAAAGTTTGCTTGAACACCATCTAATTGTGGAAACATATCATTATGTTGGTTTGACATAGGGTCCTTTAGCTATGTCCAATGTCTATGTTTGTCTTCAAAATTATCTGAAACTCCAAAAGAATCATTATATTATCAGAGATGATGATACAAATTAAGCATTGGCATTTCTTTGCTGTTAAATTCACATTCTTAGGAGTAAATATTCATGATTTTCTTTATAAATTTCAAAGAAGACTTGAAATTGATATACCGTGGTTGACAAAAAGTGGTGCCTAACCGTGAAACGTGTCCCAACAATTTGTTAATAGACATAATGATTAAACTGGACCAAAAAGTTATTGGACCACATGGCAAAAATGTATTTGATAAAGTGGCATACTAGACAAATTAATATACAAATAATACACATCAGTGAGGGCATTAGTAAGAATTACCCACACGAGGTACCTTTGGAACAGTCTAACACGCCCGAGGCGATAGCCGAGGGCGTTTGGACTGTTTTGAAGGTACCAAAAATAGGAGGTGGACTGTCCTTAAAGAAGCCAACCTACATGTACATGACTTTTTGAATAACGTTACAAATATGTGACTAACAAGAGAATAAGATGTTGACAATATGCCCCCTCTAAGATATGGTTGGATCATGTTTGTAGTAGTAAATATCTCTGTAATGGTGCTGGAAGTGGTAATAGTTTAACAGAGGCAGGTAGATGTGTGTTGTTGAGGTGATGCCGAATCGTGTAACGACACTGTTGGCGCAATGACCGGGGTTGGCAGCAAAGCTGCCGTAGCATATTGTACAAGGCCGTGTCATTTGTGATGGATGTGGGGATCATGCCATCTTCGTCTCTGATGTCAAACTGACCCGAAGCATTGATGAGTAAATCTAGGCATTGTTCATCCTCTTCAACATCAAGCCCAGCTGCGATCAAGCAGGCAACTCGAGAGATGGGGGATACTCCGTCAATACTTAGCGTGTGGGTCTCAACACCGTACTCCAGTAGCAAGCGCACACACTCGTAGTTTCCTTTCATGGCTGCCCAGTTGAGTGGGGTATTACCATGGATATCTGATAAGTTGATAAGGGCATTTCTTGTGAGCAGAGCTTGCACACATTCAACCTTATTGCGAAAGGAAGCCCAGTGAATAGCAGTCTCACCATTGGTGTTAAGAGCATTGGGGTCAGCACCCGATTCCAGGAGAAGTGTTAAGCAGTCTTCATCTTGTTCAGCAGCATAATGGATAGCAGCCCGACCATATCCATCAACAGCATTCACCTGTTATTAAACATAAGGTAAATGATAATACAACATCATCAGATTTCTTTTAAAAACTTTATTTAACATGATTGCAGAGACTTTCTAACTTAAAGGAGAATATAACCAAACAAACTGATAGCTTTATCAACAATTATTACATATTATAAACCATCTATAAAATCTAAAATATATTGAAATTACTCCAAATTGGAGATTACCGGTACAGTAGATTTTGGATAAAAGAAGGTCAAATATCAAAGGTCAGCAATTCAATTTATGTGAAATTGAAAGTTTTTGGCCAAATCAATGACTACTTAGAGCTATTTTCACTTTGACTTAAAACCTGTAACTAGTACATGTATGCATACTGTAGGGAGCATGAGTGTTCTAGCCCAACTAAAAGCTTAGCACCTCCTCTCTGTCAAATCAAAACATGAACACACCACAGGACAGTTGTTTTGATCTCGCCGTGTACATTTTCATTCAAATTCGCAATGGAATCCAGAAGTCAGAAGTGGGTATGACAACTATGTATGTGTCTTGTTCAGGTGTAGTCATCAATTTTGATATTCAATTTAAAGAATAATAACATTTGAACATGTTGGGGGTATTTTTCTTTACACATTTAACTTCCTGTAAAAAAAATATATGAAGAAAAGACATGGTAAATTGTAGCCCTGCGTTAACAACAACAATAGTCGAGATTATTAAAAATGTTGGTCCTTTCTTCCGTTTGTTTCATGAATTCTTTAACTCTTAAGCTGCCACCCATACAATGCACCCAGTGCCACAGTGCTAATCCCTATTGTGCCAGCCACAAATCACCCTGTGTGCCAAGTTAATTTTAGTGTTGGTTCAAGTGCGTGTTTTTTAAATCTGTACCCGTATTTGCACGTTTATTGACGTGACTTCGACTGGAATAAAATGAGCTTTGATCATGAAAATTTAAATGAAAATAAAGACTTTCCATTACGGAGATATGACAATAACTTGAATGCCAACAACAACAAAAATCATATAATGGCGCCTGGATGACGTCATGAGTATCTGATGACCTTGAAAATGTGTCAAGTCTTATAGAGTACCGAAGCTGTGACGTCATAAAAATCTATTTTTAAAATTTCTCAATTTTTTCTTCATTTTTCGAAAGAACATAAAAAATAATGTCCAAATGTCGAAAACCAATTGAAAATGTTAAGTATTGGCTGAGATATGACCATCTGAATAAATATACTCCCCATAGGAACTCAGTGTTATATGCTCTGGCTCCTAATGATTAGGAGCCAGAGCATATATAACACTGAGTTCCCATAGGATATATATTCATTCAGATGGTCATATCTCAGCCAATACTTAACATATTCAATTGGTTTTCGACATTTGGACATTATTGTTGGTGTTCTTTTGGAATATGAAGAAAAAATTGAGAAATTCTAAAAATAGATTTTTGATGATGTCACACTTCACCACTCTATGCCAATGATATGACTGTGCCAAAATTGGAAGAAATTGACTTTACTGATTTGTAGTAATCGTCTGCACAAAAAAGTGGAGAGAAATAAAAAAGAAAGGAATAAAGAAAAAAAATTCTGACAAAATCAAGAGGTGATCTGTCGGTGACAGACCACCTAATTAGGGACAAGTTTCATATGAAAAGTGATTATGAAAAGGACTATCCATTACCTCTGCACCATGATTCAGGAAAAGCTTGACATAGTAATCATCTCCAGTCATGCATGCACAGTGAAGAGGTAGAAGGGTGCCATGCATCTGATTGACATCTGCTCCCTCGGCGAGTACAGACTCTACAGAATCCTATAGCGATAAACAACCATGATGCAATGATTTCATCAAATCACAGTGCATATATTTATATATGTACATTGCATTCGACTGTCAATTGTTCTCTTTTGCTCTCAAGCCACAGGAAATGCCTGGACAGTCATCTGAAGACTTCCGTCCACAGCTGATCCGAGTGTTTCTCTGAATGGAAGGCTTACAACACCCCCACAAATTCAATCCTACTTTTCATACTATGATACAGGACCTCAATCAGTGATTTTTCCAATATAATATCATATTTCACATCTCATCCCATTTTGGCATCTCTCAAGTTCCAGGTCAGGTCAGAAAGTATGCAGTGGCCTTTAGATGCCTATGAACAGTGAAAAAAGAACATCTCACCTTAGGCGACAGGGTCCAACCACTAATGGCTCTAATAAGTCGGTCAGACAATGTAAAATGGTGCTGAGCCATAGCAAGGCATTGGTAGGTGCTCATAGCATGCCTCTGTTCCTAGAAAACAAATACCAGCTGATTAAAAACTTGAATTCTCCATCTAGAATAGAAGAAAGAAAAACTAGCTCATTTTCAACGTTATTGCGCTTCTAAAATTTTCAAGTAGTTATGTGTGCAGGACACGGTGAGATATGGCTAGTTTTAACAACCCAATTTTTATATAGATTCAGTGCTTACGGTGACCAATTACGATACACTGATTCACTAAAACTGACAGTTAATGATGGATTTGATTTTTGGAATGAGATCTTGATCTACAGTGTACATGGAAGCATGGAAGTGCAAGTGATGAACATAAACGATGAATGGCAATAAGTGTGCAGAAAAGGGGAAGAGCCAAATGGCTCCGCAAGGGCAGTCCGGACGGTACAGCCAAACGGCTCCATACGGGCAGTCCGGACGGTGCATATAAGAAGTGGCGGCCACAATGTATTAGAGTGATAAAAGCAGATCACTGAAATCAGATGGGAAACGATATAGAAATTGAAAACAATTCAACAAAATAAGATCTACATTCTCTGGGCCACTCGGCACACGGGGGCAAACCTATTGATCACAATCAATAGCTGATTTAACCATGCATCCAACAAATCGGCCGAAAACTGGAGCTGGTCGATTAATACCCCCTCCTTTACTCTAAAATCCTGTTAAAAGAATAAATTTCTCTTCTTTTGATGGGTAGATTGCCAAATAAAAGAGGTAAGAATTCAAAATATTAGCGATTTTTCCTTAAGTGACCGAATTCTGGGCACTCTACCTATTAGCATGGACTCTCTGACTTAGTTAGTCTTTAGTCTAACCTTAGACCAAAACAAAGCTACATGTAGCTTCAGTCTCTCTAATCGTCGGTTGTTCCACTGAGACTACGTCCACACATAGGAGCATCACTATCCTGGCTGTGCAGTAAAAGCTGTGCTTTTGAATCTCAACATTTCAAACACCACTGTACAAAACTCAACTGATTTCACTCAAATTCGGTACTTTAGTGACAATTGATGACACCTAAATAGTAGTAAAATACATTTTGTTTAACTTACTGATGTTAAAAAGAATAATTTAAAAATTCAAATTGTAAGTCTAGTGTCCATTTTTGCTTACAGCTGCATCGACATGATTGTGTACATGTAGAGTCTATGCGATATTGTGTGGTGTGTGTATTTGTGTATGGGTCTAAAAATACCTTCCTCACAGCAAGCATGCAGTGCTAGAGGTCAATACGCTTTAGCATTGACTCTCTATGCTTTGCTGGAGTGACTACGTCTGGCTCCACTATAGACCTCCGATTGGGAATGTCAACAAATGTCAGTTTTATTAAAGAAATGACCCATATCAAACGGTTATATCTGTCTAGGACTCTCTTAGACCGAAAGCTTCAGTCTCTCTAATCGTCGGTTGTTCCACTGAGACTACGTCTGGCTCCACTAGACCTCCGATTATAGAGACTGAAGTCTGGGGACCTCTTTCTGTGAGGGACTGTACGGAACAAATGGTTCGGTTCGACCGGACCGCGATGAATGAGATATGCAACGAGATTTTCACTCTCTACATCCTCATAACTGCTGCAATTATAATACAAATTAAAAATAACATATATATAGCTTATTTGACTTACGATAGCTTGCTCATTTAGATCCTAAATTAATGATTAATCCGAGAAAGTCTCGTCGTCAACATTATTTGCTTGGTTTTAGTTGATGAATATTCATTTTTTCTTTTCGAACGTCCAATAGCTACCGTAGCTACGTACGAGTCGGCCCGGCTTGACCAACGAACTCCCACGAAACGAGTGCTCTGATTGGCCATTGGCTATGTTTTGGTAGGTGGACCCGGAAATATATCGGCCGCCGGGTAATATTTCGAATGCATGAACGTACTGCTTCGCGGTTCTGAGATACAAATTGGATAATTCATATAAGTATTAGTCCTCAAATTATGTATTTAATATTAAGTTAGGCCATGTAAAATTGATTACATGTTGATCGTCCGGATTTTTTGAAAAAGAGGAGGAGGGTGTACCATGTTATTTGATATTTGATATTTTTCCTAAGATGGCTGCCGCGTGTACAAATAGTATATAATTGAATATGTACATGTACATCAACCAACGTTGCTGTAGTATGCAAGTCGTTGCATGCGCATGCATGCTGTCTGAAATCCAGCGCTAGAGCGCGGCCGCGCTATCGTGAGGTATCTGCGATGCGATGATCAGTCGACTCGATCGACTCATCTCTAGCTAGCTCCTCGACTCAAGCATACATGCGATATATGCATGCCCAGCGCATGCATCATCGCATCATTTTTTAGCGCAGCTTCACTTCAGCATATCGCCGATCATATAGCATATCAACCACTCTACATTTCAATACAATTTTTTCTAGAGTCTTAGGATGTTTGTACAAGAATATTTAAACAGCGTATTTGAAGAAAAGGTGGAAAAGATGCATATGGTAAGTATTCTGTGTTGTTTTCTGAATAAAAAGAAAATAGATCTAGAAGTCTATATCAAATATCAAATATAAGGAGGCGGGCAGAAAAAAGGAAGCGGGCGGGGACGATCAACATGAAATCAATTTTACATGGCCTTATCAAATTTTGATAACTGTAATTAGGACAAATGACATACCAACCTAATTTACATCTGATTTAGAAATCAGAAAATTAGATCTAAATTATCTATGTAAATAAAGAAAATCGGGGAGAAAATGTTTTGACAAAAAAGCTGTACATTGTTGGCTATAGCTACCCGCACGGTTACGGTACGAGATCTCTGGTGTACCATCTGTATTGGGGAATGACAACAAAGGTCAGTTTTATTAAAGAAATGACCCAAATCAGATGGTTATTTCTGTCTAGGACTATCTACCGGCGTGAAGTTAGTTACTTTTTCCTTATTGGATATTCAAAATGTGAAGTTAGTTACTTATTCGATATTGGATATTCAATGTGAAGTTAGTTACTTATTCGATATTCGACATTCATTGTGAAGTTAGTTACTTTTTCCTTATTGGATATTCAAAACATGAATTTAGTTATTTATTCGATATTCAAAATAAGAATGCCGTTTATTACAGGAGTTATTGGCCTACTATATAAGGTCAAGATGGATGAGGGCAACCCAGAATCAGTCAGCTGGCCGTCAAAAGGTGCGCCATATGAACCAGAGTCCAAGGACAAGTATATTCAATTTTTGGTATATTTCATCAATCAAAGACTCATGGCAAGAGCCTGACGGCCTGGGCCGGGCAACCACTGGTCCCTCAAGGTCAAGGAGGATGTGGGCAACCCAGAAACAGTCAGCTTGCCCCGGCCCAGGCCGTCAAAAGGTGCACCATGAACCAATATCCAAGGACAAGTAATATTCAATTTTTGGAATATTTTATTTCATCAATCAAAGTCTCATGACAAGAGCCTGACGGCCTGGGCCGGGCAGCCACTGGTCCCTCAGGGTCAAGGAGGATGTGGGCAACCCAGAAACAGTCAGCTTGCCCCGGCCCAGGCCGTCAAAAGGTGCGCCATGAACCAATATCCAAGGACAAGTAATATTCAATTTTTGGAATATTTTATTCATCAATCAAAGTCTCATGACCAGAGCCTGACGGCCTGGGCCGGGCAGCCACTGGTCCCTCAAGGTCAAGGAGGATGTGGGCAACCCAGAAACAGTCAGCTTGCCCCGGCCCAGGCCGTCAAAAGGTGCGCCATGAACCAATATCCAAGGACAGTTAATATTCAATTTTTTTGGAATATTTTATTTCATCAATCAAAGTCTCATGACAAGAGCCTGACGGCCTGGGCCGGGCAGCCACTGGTCCCTCAGGGTCAAGGAGGATGTGGACAACCTAGAAACAGTCAGCTTGCCCCGGCCCAGGCCGTCAAAAGGTGCACCATGAACCAATATCCAAGGACAGTTAATATTCAATTTTGTTGGAATATTTTATTTCATCAATCAAAGTCTCATGACAAGAGCCTGACGGCCTGGGCCGGGCAGCCACTGGTCCCTCAGGGTCAAGGAGGATGTGGGCAACCCAGAAACAGTCAGCTTGCCCCGGCCCAGGCCGTCAAAAGGTGCACCATGAACCAATATCCAAGGACAAGTAATATTCAATTTTTGGAATATTTTATTTCATCAATCAAAGTCTCATGACAAGAGCCTGACGGCCTGGGCCGGGCAGCCACTGGTCCCTCAAGGTCAAGGAGAATGTGGGCAACCCAGAAACAGTCAGCTTGCCCCGGCCCAGGCCGTCAAAAGGTGCGCCATGAACCAATATCCAAGGACAAGTAATATTCAATTTTTTTTGAATATTTTATTTCATCAATCAAAGTCTCATGACAAGAGCCTGACGGCCTGGGCCGGGCAGCCACTGGTCCCTCAGGGTCAAGGAGGATGTGGGCAACCCAGAAACAGTCAGCTTGCCCCGGCCCAGGCCGTCAAAAGGTGCACCATGAACCAATATCCAAGGACAAGTAATATTCAATTTTTGGAATATTTTATTTCATCAATCAAATTCTCATGACAAGAGCCTGACGGCCTGGGCCGGGCAGCCACTGGTCCCTCAAGGTCAAGGAGAATGTGGGCAACCCAGAAACAGTCAGCTTGCCCCGGCCCAGGCCGTCAAAAGGTGCACCATGAACCAATATCCAAGGACAAGTAATATTCAATTTTTGGAATATTTTATTTCATCAATCAAAGTCTCATGACAAGAGCCTGACGGCCTGGGCCGGGCAGCCACTGGTCCCTCAAGGTCAAGGAGGATGTGGGCAACCCAGAAACAGTCAGCTTGCCCCGGCCCAGGCCGTCAAAAGGTGCACCATGAACCAATATCCAAGGACAAGTAATATTCAATTTTTGGAATATTTTATTTCATCAATCAAAGTCTCATGACAAGAGCCTGACGGCCTGGGCCGGGCAGCCACTGGTCCCTCAAGGTCAAGGTGGATGTAAGCAACCCAGAAACAGTCAGCTTGCCCCGGCCCAGGCCGTCAAAAGGTGCGCCATGAACCAATATCCAAGGACAGTTAATATTCAATTTTTTTGGAATATTTTATTTCATCAATCAAAGTCTCATGACAAGAGCCTGACGGCCTGGGCCGGGCAGCCACTGGTCCCTCAGGGTCAAGGAGGATGTGGACAACCCAGAAACAGTCAGCTTGCCCCGGCCCAGGCCGTCAAAAGGTGCACCATGAACCAATATCCAAGGACAAGTAATATTCAATTTTTGGAATATTTTATTTCATCAATCAAATTCTCATGACCAGAGCCTGACGGCCTGGGCCGGGCAGCCACTGGTCCCTCAAGGTCAAGGAGGATGTGGGCAACCCAGAAACAGTCAGCTTGCCCCGGCCCAGGCCGTCAAAAGGTGCGCCATGAACCAATATCCAAGGACAGTTAATATTCAATTTTTTTGGAATATTTTATTTCATCAATCAAAGTCTCATGACAAGAGCCTGACGGCCTGGGCCGGGCAGCCACTGGTCCCTCAGGGTCAAGGAGGATGTGGGCAACCCAGAAACAGTCAGCTTGCCCCGGCCCAGGCCGTCAAAAGGTGCACCATGAACCAATATCCAAGGACAAGTAATATTCAATTTTTGGAATATTTTATTTCATCAATCAAATTCTCATGACAAGAGCCTGACGGCCTGGGCCGGGCAGCCACTGGTCCCTCAAGGTCAAGGAGAATGTGGGCAACCCAGAAACAGTCAGCTTGCCCCGGCCCAGGCCGTCAAAAGGTGCACCATGAACCAATATCCAAGGACAAGTAATATTCAATTTTTGGAATATTTTATTTCATCAATCAAAGTCTCATGACAAGAGCCTGACGGCCTGGGCCGGGCAGCCACTGGTCCCTCAAGGTCAAGGAGGATGTGGGCAACCCAGAAACAGTCAGCTTGCCCCGGCCCAGGCCGTCAAAAGGTGCGCCATGAACCAATATCCAAGGACAAGTAATATTCATTTTTTTTTGAATATTTTATTTCATCAATCAAAGTCTCATGACAAGAGCCTGACGGCCTGGGCCGGGCAGCCACTGGTCCCTCAAGGTCAAGGAGGATACGGGCAACCCAGAAACAGTCAGCTTGCCCCGGCCCAGGCCGTCAAAAGGTGCGCCATGAACCAATATCCAAGGACAAGTAATATTCATTTTTTTTTGAATATTTTATTTCATCAATCAAAGTCTCATGACAAGAGCCTGACGGCCTGGGCCGGGCAGCCACTGGTCCCTCAAGGTCAAGGAGGATGTGGGCAACCCAGAAAGAGTCAGCTTGCCCCGGCCCAGGCCGTCAAAAGGTGCGCCATGAACCAATATCCAAGGACAGTTAATATTCAATTTTTTTGGAATATTTTATTTCATCAATCAAATTCTCATGACAAGAGCCTGACGGCCTGGGCCGGGCAGCCACTGGTCCCTCAAGGTCAAGGAGAATGTGGGCAACCCAGAAACAGTCAGCTTGCCCCGGCCCAGGCCGTCAAAAGGTGCACCATGAACCAATATCCAAGGACAAGTAATATTCAATTTTTGGAATATTTTATTTCATCAATCAAAGTCTCATGACAAGAGCCTGACGGCCTGGGCCGGGCAGCCACTGGTCCCTCAAGGTCAAGGAGGATGTGGGCAACCCAGAAACAGTCAGCTTGCCCCGGCCCAGGCCGTCAAAAGGTGCGCCATGAACCAATATCCAAGGACAAGTAATATTCATTTTTTTTTGAATATTTTATTTCATCAATCAAAGTCTCATGACAAGAGCCTGACGGCCTGGGCCGGGCAGCCACTGGTCCCTCAAGGTCAAGGAGGATGTGGGCAACCCAGAAACAGTCAGCTTGCCCCGGCCCAGGCCGTCAAAAGGTGCGCCATGAACCAATATCCAAGGACAAGTAATATTCAATTTTTGGAATATTTTATTCATCAATCAAAGTCTCATGACCAGAGCCTGACGGCCTGGGCCGGGCAGCCACTGGTCCCTCAGGGTCAAGGAGGATGTGGACAACCCAGAAACAGTCAGCTTGCCCCGGCCCAGGCCGTCAAAAGGTGCACCATGAACCAATATCCAAGGACAATTAATATTCAATTTTTGGAATATTTTATTTCATCAATCAAAGTCTCATGACAAGAGCCTGACGGCCTGGGCCGGGCAGCCACTGGTCCCTCAGGGTCAAGGAGGATGTGGACAACCCAGAAACAGTCAGCTTGCCCCGGCCCAGGCCGTCAAAAGGTGCACCATGAACCAATATCCAAGGACAAGTAATATTCAATTTTTGGAATATTTTATTTCATCAATCAAAGTCTCATGACAAGAGCCTGACGGCCTGGGCCGGGCAGCCACTGGTCCCTCAAGGTCAAGGAGGATGTGGGCAACCCAGAAACAGTCAGCTTGCCCCGGCCCAGGCCGTCAAAAGGTGCGCCATGAACCAATATCCAAGGACAGTTAATATTCAATTTTTTTGGAATTTTTTTTTTCATCAATCAAAGTCTCATGACAAGAGCCTGACGGCCTGGGCCGGGCAGCCACTGGTCCCTCAGGGTCAAGGAGGATGTGGACAACCCAGAAACAGTCAGCTTGCCCCGGCCCAGGCCGTCAAAAGGTGCACCATGAACCAATATCCAAGGACAAGTAATATTCAATCTTTGGAATATTTTATTTCATCAATCAAAGTCTCATGACAAGAGCCTGACGGCCTGGGCCGGGCAGCCACTGGTCCCTCAAGGTCAAGGAGGATGTGGGCAACCCAGAAACAGTCAGCTTGCCCCGGCCCAGGCCGTCAAAAGGTGCGCCATGAACCAATATCCAAGGACAAGTAATATTCAATTTTTTTTGAATATTTTATTTCATCAATCAAAGTCTCATGACAAGAGCCTGACGGCCTGGGCCGGGCAGCCACTGGTCCCTCAAGGTCAAGGAGGATGTGGGCAACCCAGAAAGAGTCAGCTTGCCCCGGCCCAGGCCGTCAAAAGGTGCGCCATGAACCAATATCCAAGGACAGTTAATATTCAATTTTTTTGGAATATTTTATTTCATCAATCAAAGTCTCATGACAAGAGCCTGACGGCCTGGGCCGGGCAGCCACTGGTCCCTCAGGGTCAAGGAGGATGTGGACAACCCAGAAACAGTCAGCTTGCCCCGGCCCAGGCCGTCAAAAGGTGCACCATGAACCAATATCCAAGGACAAGTAATATTCAATTTTTGGAATATTTTATTTCATCAATCAAAGTCTCATGACCAGAGCCTGACGGCCTGGGCCGGGCAGCCACTGGTCCCTCAAGGTCAAGGAGGATGTGGGCAACCCAGAAACAGTCAGCTTGCCCCGGCCCAGGCCGTCAAAAGGTGCGCCATGAACCAATATCCAAGGACAGTTAATATTCATTTTTTTGGAATATTTTATTTCATCAATCAAAGTCTCATGACAAGAGCCTGACGGCCTGGGCCGGGCAGCCACTGGTCCCTCAGGGTCAAGGAGGATGTGGACAACGCAGAAACAGTCAGCTTGCCCCGGCCCAGGCCGTCAAAAGGTGCGCCATGAACCAATATCCAAGGACAGTTAATATTCAATTTTTTGGGAATATTTTATTTCATCAATCAAAGTCTCATGACAAGAGCCTGACGGCCTGGGCCGGGCAGCCACTGGTCCCTCAGGGTCAAGGAGGATGTGGACAACCCAGAAACAGTCAGCTTGCCCCGGCCCAGGCCGTCAAAAGGTGCACCATGAACCAATATCCAAGGACAAGTAATATTCAATTTTTGGAATATTTTATTCATCAATCAAAGTCTCATGACAAGAGCCTGACGGCCTGGGCCGGGCAGCCACTGGTCCCTCAAGGTCAAGGTGGATGTAAGCAACCCAGAAACAGTCAGCTTGCCCCGGCCCAGGCCGTCAAAAGGTGCGCCATGAACCAATATCCAAGGACAGTTAATATTCAATTTTTTTGGAATATTTTATTTCATCAATCAAAGTCTCATGACAAGAGCCTGACGGCCTGGGCCGGGCAGCCACTGGTCCCTCAGGGTCAAGGAGGATGTGGACAACCCAGAAACAGTCAGCTTGCCCCGGCCCAGGCCGTCAAAAGGTGCACCATGAACCAATATCCAAGGACAAGTAATATTCAATTTTTGGAATATTTTATTTCATCAATCAAAGTCTCATGACAAGAGCCTGACGGCCTGGGCCGGGCAGCCACTGGTCCCTCAAGGTCAAGGAGGATGTGGGCAACCCAGAAACAGTCAGCTTGCCCCGGCCCAGGCCGTCAAAAGGTGCGCCATGAACCAATATCCAAGGACAAGTAATATTCATTTTTTTTTGAATATTTTATTTCATCAATCAAAGTCTCATGACAAGAGCCTGACGGCCTGGGCCGGGCAGCCACTGGTCCCTCAAGGTCAAGGAGGATGTGGGCAACCCAGAAAGAGTCAGCTTGCCCAGGCCCAGGCCGTCAAAAGGTGCGCCATGAACCAATATCCAAGGACAGTTAATATTCAATTTTTTTGGAATATTTTATTTCATCAATCAAAGTCTCATGACAAGAGCCTGACGGCCTGGGCCGGGCAGCCACTGGTCCCTCAGGGTCAAGGAGGATGTGGGCAACCCAGAAACAGTCAGCTTGTCCCGGCCCAGACCGTCAAAAGGTGCGCCATGAACCAATATCCAAGGACTAGTAGAATTCGAATTTTGAAATATTGCATTTCATCAATCAAAGACTTATGACAAGAACCTGACGGCCCGGGCCGGGCAACTACTGGTCTCTCAAGGTCAAGAAGGATGTGGGCAACCCAGAAACATTCAGTTTGCCCCGGCCCAGGCCGTCAAAAGATGCCCCATGATCCATTATCCAAGGACAAGTAATATTCGTATTTTGAAATATTGCATTTCATCAATCAAAGTCTCATGACAAGAGCCTGACGGCCTGGGCCGGGCAACCACTGGTCCCTAAAGGTCAAGGAGGATGAGGGCAGCCCAGAAACAGGCAGCTTGCCCCGGCCCAGGCCGTCAAAAGGTGCGCCATGAACCAATATCCAAGGACAAGTAGAATTCGAATGTTGAAATATTACATTTTATCAACCAAAGTCTTATGACAAGCAGGGGCGTCGCCAAAGGGGGGGTGTGGGGGGTGCGACACCCCCCCCCCCCCACCTGTCAGGATATTGTCGGTAAAATTGCGCTGCCGTCGGGAAAAAAGAGGAAAGGGGGAGGGAAAAAAAGAGAGGGAAAGGGAAAGAAAAGAAAAAAGAAAAGAAAAAGAACAGAAAGAAAGGAAAAGAAAGAAAAGGGAGAAAAAAAGAAAAAGAGGGAGGAGAGGAAAGAAAGGAAAAGAAAGAAAAGGGAGAAAAAAAGAAGAAGAAAAAAGAGTAAAAGGGTAACAAAAGAAACGGGGGGGGAGAGAGAAAAGAGAGAGGAGAGGTAAGAGCCTGAGAGAGGAGGAGTGGGAGTAAAAGAGAGAAGGGGGTTGTTGGGTGGAGTCGTCTCGTCGAGGGAGCAAGAAAGACACGGGTAAATATGTTGCTATGTCGGGTCAGCTGTGTCGGTATTCTTGCTCGATCCTCGTGAACTATATCAATGCAGAAGTTTGAAGTCGGTGAGATGTATATTGTCGGTTGGCCGACAAGTTTTTTTCCCTACGAACTGTTACTTTTTATCCGCTGTGACGACTTCGAGAGTGACTATATAACTACAATACTTGTATTTTCTCGAAGTTTCACTTTCCTATAATATCAGCTAAAGAAATCAGAGGTTTAAAATTTTCGGGGAAACTAAATTCAAACAAGTTTTAAGAGTCAACAAGGGTACGACGAATCGTCTTCCTTTCTCTTTATTGTGATGAAACGCCCAAAATTCCGCGCTTCGCGCGAAAAGTGAAAACTTCATTTAAACGAGTCGAGAACGGTACAACGAATCGTATTCTTTCTCTAATAATTTAATGAAACGTCAAAGCTTCCTCGCTTCGCGAGAGAGGGGGAAACTGAATACAGATGAATAGGGAGTAATAAGAGTCGCTAACGGTACAAACGAATCGTCTTTTTTCTATAATAATTTAATGAAACGCAAAGCTTCCGCGCTTTACGCGAGAGGGGGAAACTGAATTCAGATGAATAGGGAGTAATAAGAGTCGAAAGCGGTACGACGAATCGTCTTCCTTTCTCTATATTGTGATGAGACGCCAAAAATTCCGCGCTTTGCGCGAAGAGAGAAAACCACATTTAGACGAGTCGAGAACGGTACAACAAATCATCTTCTTTCTCTAATAATTTAATGAAACGTCAAAACCTCCGCGCTTCGCGAGGAAGGGGGACATCTGAATTCAGATAAGCATTAAGATTCGAAAACAGTACACCAAATAGGGCTTATTAAGAGTCGAAAAAGGTACAAACGAATCGTCTTCTTTCTCTAATAATTTAATGAAACGTCAAAGCTTCCGCGCTTCGCGCGAGAGGGGGAAACTGAATTCAGATGAATAGGGAGTAATAAGCGTCGAAAACGGTACGACGAATCGTCTTCCTTTCTCTATATTGTGATGAAACGCCAAAAATTCCGCGCTTCGCGCGAAAAGAGAAAACTTCATTTAGACGAGTCGAGAACGGTACAACGAATCGTCTTCTTTCTCTAATAATTTAATGAAACGTCAAAGCTTCCGCGCTTCGCGCGAGAGGGGGAAACTGAATACAGATGAATAGGGAGTACTAAGAGTCGAAAACGGTACAAACGAATCGTCTTCTTTCTCTAATGATTTAATGAAACGTCAAAGCTTCCGCGCTTCGCGCGAGAGGGAGAAAATGAATTCAGATGAAAAGGGAGTAATAAGAGTCGAAAACGGTACGACGAATCGTCTTCCTTTCTCTATATTGTGATGAAACGCCAAAAATTCCGCGCTTCGCGCGAAAAGAAAAAACTTCATTTAGACGAGTCGAGAACAGTACAACGAATCGTCTTCTTTCTCTAATAATTTAATGAAACGTCAAAACCTCCGCGCTTCGCGAGGAAGGGGGACATCTGAATTCAGATAAGCATTAAGAGTCGAAAACAGTACACCAAATAGGGCTTATTAAGAGTCGAAAACGGTACAAACGAATCGTCTTCTTTCTCTAATAATTTAATGAAACGTCAAAGCTTCCGCGCTTCGCGCGAGAGGGGGAAACTGAATTCAGATGAATAGGGAGTAATAAGCGTCGAAAACGGTACAACGAATCGTCTTCTTTCTCTAATAATTTAATGAAACGTCAAAGCTTCTGCGCTTTGCACGAGAGGGGGAAACTGAATTCAGATGAATAGGGAGTACTAAGAGTCGAAAACGGTACAAACGAATCGTCTTCTTTCTCTCATAATTTAATGAAACGTCAAAGCTTCCGCGCTTTGCACGAGAGGGGGAAACTGAATTCAGATGAATAGGGAGTAATAAGAGTCGAAAACGGTACGACGAATCGTCTTCCTTTCTCTATATTGTGATGAGACGCCAAAAATTTCGCGCTTCGCGCGAAGAGAGAAAACTTCATTTAGACGAGTCGAGAACGGTACAACAAATCGTCTTCTTTCTCTAATAATTTAATGAAACGGTCAAAGCTTCCGCGCTTCGCGCGGAGGGGGAAGCTTTATTAAGAGTCGAGCAAAGTTCAACGAATCGTCTACTTTCTCTAATAATTTAATAAACTCCAAAACTTCCGCGCTTCGCGCGGGAGGGGGAGAAACTAAATTCAGACAAGGATTAACAGTAGAGAACGGTACAGCAAATCGTCTTCTTTTCATAATAATTTAATGAAACGTCAAAGCTTTCGCGCTTCGCGCGGGAGGGGTGGGGGGGAACTTCATTTAGACAAGGATTAACAGTCGAGAAAGGTTCAATAAATCGTCTTATTTTCCTAATAATTTAGAGGCCTATCACCCACATCCCCTAATGAGCGCTCTTTAAGTGATTCGCTTGCTCACTACCGCCCTCCCTAAAATAAGATCCTAGCTCCGCGCCTGCATTGAAATATATCAGCTATGATGCTGACTAAGTTGACGAAATAATTCGAATATTTATGTCGTCGAGGAAAATGACCATTTGCGCATATGCAAGTACTATCAGGGATATGTGAGTTTATAGATAGTCCATAGGAAAAACAATTTAGCCTTCGGCCCGGGTTTAAAGGATAACATTTGTAGATATTGGACATTTAATTTTGTCGGTAATTGGTCGCTAGTTTTGTCGGTAATCGTTGACCTCTACACCCCCCCCCCCCCCCCCCCACTGAAAAAGGTCTAGCGACGCCCCTGATGACAAGAGCCTAACGGTCTGTCAAGGTTTCTCGCTCTCAATAAAAGATCATTCTTGCGCCCCTTTTTTTTGTGTGTTTACCCATCCCCTCATTTCTAAATTAATTTTGTGCCCCGGCCCCTCAGTTTAATATCAATTTTGCAGCCCCTTAGTTTCAGATTAATTTTGCAGCCACCAAGTTTCAGATAAATATTGCGCCCCCTAAGTTTCAGATCTTTTATGCGCCCCATAATTTTCAGATCAAATTTGCGCCCCTTGATTGATCTGAAATCTAGGGGCTGGAAAATTGATGTTTAATTAAGGAGGCACCAAATCGATTTGGAACTGAGGGGGGGGGGGGGGGGGCCTAATTTTGATGTTTTATTTTATCCGCGAAATTGATTTGGAATTGAGGGCGCAAAATACTACTTTTATTGAAAGGCGCAAAATTAATCTTAAACAGAAGGGCGCCAAATTGATCTTAAACTTAGGGGGCGAAATTTATATCTTTCATTGGGGATGCAAAATTGATCTCGAACTGAGAGAGGCGCAAACAAAAAAAGATTATTTGAGGGGCGCAAATTGGATCTTAAGATTATGGGGCGCATTATAGATCTGAAACTTAGGGGGCGCAAAATTGATCTGAAACTTAAGGGCTGCAAAATTGTTGTTAAACTGAGGGGCACAAAATTGATTTAGAACTTACGGGGTGGGGTGCAAAAAATAGTTTATAAAGGGGCGCAAAATTGATTTTAAATTGAGGGGTCATTTGAAACTGAGGGTGGTGGAGGTGCAAAATATATTTTTTTTTATTTGGGGGCGCAAATTTGATCTTAAACTTAGAGGGCGCAAAGTAGATTTGAAACTTAGATGTTCAACTGATTGGAGGGGGGCACCAAATTGATTTGGAACTGAGGACAGTGTAAATTGTTTTGTTTATTTCTTGATTTTTTTTTATTGATGGGCGCAAAATTGATCTCAAAACTAAGGGAACGTGAAACCAAGCTTAAACTGACCGGGCGCAAAATTGATTGGAAACTTAGGTTGGTTGCTTGCATGGTTGGTTGGTTGGTTATCCGTTTAGGTGGCGCTCTTCAATCTCAAAGATTATTTGCGCCAGTCAATTTCAAATTATCAATAGCTTTGGCGTGGGCTTCGGAAATTAAGCCCACAAAACTGAGGGGCGTAAAATTGATGTTAAACTGAAGGGGCGCAAAATTGATTTGGAACAGAGGGGCGGGGGTGGGGTGACAAATAAATTTTTTATAGAGGGGCGCGAAAGTGATCTCAACTGAGGGGACGTGAAACTAAGCTTAAACTGACGGGGCGCAAAATTAATCTTTTGTTTGGGTCTCAAAATTGATCTTTTATTTGGGCGCGAAATTGATTTGGAACGGAGGGCGCAAAATCCTTTTTTTTTTTATTGAGAGGCGCACAATTGATCTTAAACAGAAGGGGGCACAAAATTGATCTGGAATTCGGAAATGCAAGATATTTTTTTTAATGACTGGCGCAAAAAAAGATCTGAAACTTAAGTATGGGGGGGGGGGGGGGCAAATTGATCTGAAACTTAGGGCTGCAAAATTGATGTTTAACTAAGGGGCACAAAATCGACTGGAACTGAGGGGGGTTCGAAATATAATTTTTATTGAGGGGCGCAAATTTATTTCAAATTGAGGGGACGTGAAATTCACCTTAAACTGATGGGGCGCACAATTGATCGGAAATTTAGGGGGGCCCAAAATTGATCTGAATCTTATGGGGCGCAAAATTGATGTTAAACTGAGGGGGGCACAAAATTGATTTGGAACTGAGGGGGTGGATGCAAAATAGATTTTTTTTTTTTCATAAAAGGGCGTAAAATTGATCTCAAACGGAGGGGATGGGGTGAAAAAAACAAATTTTTATAAAGGGGCGAAAAATTGATCTTAAACTGAGGGGGCATTTGAAACAGAGGGGGTGGAGGTGCAAATTTTTTTTTGTTTAATTGAGGGGCACAAATTAGATCTCAAACTTAGATATGTTCAACTGAGGGGGGGGGGGCACCAAATAGATTTGGAACTGAGGAGGGTGCAAATTGGTTTTTATTTTATTAAGGGGCGCAAAATTGATCTCAAACTGAGGGGACGTGAACAACCAAACTTAATTAAATGACAGGGAGCAAAATTGATAGGAAACTTAGGTCGGTTGGTTGGTTGGTTCTCCGTTTAGGTGGCGCTCTTCGACATGTTCAATCTCAAAGAATATTTGCGCCAGTCAATTTTGTTTTCGGAAATTCAGCCCACAAAATTGAGGGGCGCAAAATTGATCTTAAACTGAAGGGGCGCAAAATTACTCTTTTGTTTGCGTCGCAAAATTGGTCTTTTATTTTGGCGCGAAATTGATTTGGAACGGAGGGCGCAAAATACTTTTTTTTTATTGAGAGGCGCAAATTTATGTCAAATTAAGGGGACGTGATGTTTAACTGACTTGAAACTAGGAAATGCAATTATTTTTTTTATACTGACTGGCGCAAAAAAGATCTGAAACTTTAGTAGGGGGGGGGGCAAATTGATCTGAAACTTAGGGCTGCAAAATTGATGTTTAACTAAGGGGCACAAAATTGATTGGAACTGAGGGGGTTCGAAATATATTTTTTATTGAGGGGCGCAAGTTTATCTCAAATTGAGGGGACGTGAAATTCGCAAAAAAGATCTGAAAGTTAAATATTATACTTGGGGGGGGGGGGCAAGAAATTGATTTGGAACTGATGAGGGTGCAAAATAGATTTTTTTTTTATTAAGGGGACGTGAATCTAAGCTTAAACTGACGGGGCGCAAAATTGATCTTAATCTGAGGGGGCCCAAAATTGATCTGAATCTTAAGGGGCAGAAAATTGATGTTAAACTGAAGGGGACACAAAATTAATTTGGAAATGAGGGGGTGGATGCAAAATAGATTTTTTTTAAAATCTTATATATATATATATATAGATATATATATATATAGGGGCGCAAAATTGATCTTAAACTCAAGGGACGGGGTGAAAAAAAAAAAATTATATAGGGGCTCAAAATTGATCTGAAACTGAGGGGACGGGGTGGAAAAAAATTATTCTATATAGGGGCGCAAAATTGATCTTAAACTGAGGGGGGGGGGGGGGTATAACATTGATTTGAAAATGAGGGGTTTGGGTGCCAATTTTGTTTTTCTTTTTGATCTATGCAAAATAGATCTGTAACTTGGATGTTAAACTGAGGAGGGTGCAAATTAGAATTTTTTTTATTGAGGGGCGCAAAATTGAACTCAGACTGAGGTGACGTTAAACTAAGCTTTAAATTAGGGGCGTAAAATTGATTTTAAACTGAGGGGCCCAAAATTGATCTTTGTTTGGGTGGCAAAATTTTTTTTTGAGGGGAAGTGAAACTAAGCTTAAACTGACGGGGCGCAAAATTGATCTTAATCTGAGGGGGCCCAAAATTGATTTGGAACTGAGTGGGTGGGGTGCAAAATTTTAAAAAATCATAAAGGGGCGCAAAATTGATCTTAATCTGAGGGGGCGCAATATAGATCGGAAAGTTAGGGGCGCAAAATTGATCTTAATCTGAGGGGGCGCAATATAGATCGGAAAGTTAGGGGCGCAAAATTGATCTTAATCTGAGGGGGCCCAAAATTGATTTGAAACTGAGTGGGTGGGGTGCAAAATTTAAAAAAATTCATAAAGGGGCGCAAAAATTTATCTCAAACTGAGGGGATGGGGTGCAAAAAAAAAAAAAAAAAAATTCATAAAGGGGCGCAAAATTGATCTTAAACTGAGGGGGGCATAAAATTGATTTGGAAGTAGGGGGGTGGGGTGCAAAATATTTTTTTTTTATAAAGGGGCGCAAAATTGATCTCATACTAAGAGGATGTGAATCTAAGCTTTAACTTATATAGCGACGCAAAATTGATCTTAAACTGAGGGGCTCTAAATTGATCTTATGTTTGGGTGGGAAAAATTAATTTGTTATTGTTGTTGTTGATTTTTTTTTTGGAGGGGAAGTGAAACTAAGCTTAAACTGACGGGGCGCAAAATTGATCTTAATCTGAGGGGGCCCAAAATTGATTTGGAACTGAGGGGTGGGGTGCAAAATATAAAACAAATTCATAAAGGGGCGCAAAATTGATCTGAAACTGAGGGGATGGGGTGCAAAAAAAAATGTATAAAGGGCCGCAAAATTGATCTTAAACTGAGGGGGGCACAAAATTGATTTGGAACTAAGGGGGTGGGGTGCAAAATTTTAAAAAAATCATAAAGGGGCGCAAAATTGATCTCAAGCTCAGGGGATAGGGTGCAAAAAAAAAATCATAAAGGGGCGCAAAATTAATCTGAATCTCAGAGAACTGAGGGGTGGGGGGCAAAATCTAATTGATCTCTTACTGATAGAGACGTGCAAAATAAAAAAAAAAATCATAAAGGGGCGCAAGATTGATCTCTAACTGAGGGGATGGGGTGCCAAAATAAAACATTTCATAAAGTGGCGCAAAATTGATCTTAAACTGAGGGGGGGGGGGGCACAAAATTGATTTGTAACTAAAGGGGTGGGGTGCAAAATTTTAAAACATTTCATAAAGTGGCGCAAAATTGATCTTAAACTGAGGAAGGGCATAAAATTGATTTGGAACTGAGGGGTGGGGTGCAAAATATAAAACAAATTCATAAAGGGGCGCAAAATTGATCTGAAACTGAGGGGATGGGGTGCAAATTTTTTTTTATAAAGGGCCGCAAAATTGATCTTGCCCAGGTTCTGGCTTGCTCATAATACTTTCCACCGCCCCAGTACGCCAGTGACCCCAGTATGGGTACGCGCTTTGTGATTTTATCAAGCATTAATTTACATGTGATTTGGGTGTAACCTGGCCAGTGCGTCCAAGAAATACGGAACCGGGACGGTCAGTCATTTTTTTCTCGGTGAAAGGAAACAATTCTTGAAATATTAAACAAATCATTATAATGTTCATTTTTTCATCTTTCTCTTGACACCTAATACAGATGAGCAAGAAGAGTTTTAAATTCAAATGTAAAAATCAAATTGCGAAGATAAGAGCAAAGAGAACCGCACTGGAACAACTTACTTACTTACTCATGTTTAAATCTATATCCACTATCACTGACTAGATATGGTGAAAGAAACCTAACAGAGAACATAAAAGAAATGCTAAATGAACCACCCCTTTCTTAGACAAGGTCGTTGCATCCTTGCAAATCCTGCCCAATTATTATACGCAATTTGATTTTGACAATTGAATTTCAAACTATTGTTAGTCATCGATCTATGCGTGGCTCTTTCGTATGTATTAGGTGTCAAGAGAAAGAAGAAACAACGATCTTTAAAATGATGCGTTTAATATTTCATGAATTAGTTAGTTTCAGCGGGGAAAATGACTGACCGTCCCGGTTCCGGGTTTTTTTTTAGGCGCACTGTATATTTGGCCTACATTATTATATAGACCATCTCCAAGGTAAAATACTGTAAAATAAAATCTAATGTTTTTGATAGGTACATCTTTCCTAGCCTAAAATATCATCTGGGAAATATAAGACGTCAAGTTTATGCTGAGATATTACAAAAATTCTGACGTCTTTAAAGATATTTAAGGCATTGGAGTTATGTTAATGCTTTGTCAATAAAGTATTTTTTATTACGATTTATCGTGTATACATACATAGAAACAAGATTCGCGTACATGAAATGCATATAATATTTAACAACTTTTATTTACACAATCATGTTGTTTGCCTATCATTGCGTTCATATTCTGATATACGACATTACTGCATCTTGTCAACTTTTTACTTGAGGTTTGATCATTATGTTCATGATCATCAAGAACTGAAAAAAGTGTTTATATGCATGCAGGTCATAAATGGGCCCCTTTATATCCTCGCTGGGATGACAAGACCTTTTTTGTGTGTGTTAATCTCCAGATAATGAGTCAAGTGCATGTCCTGTCCAAATCCTAGCTCTCTTTCCCCAAAAATGAAGCCATCATAGCTTGTCAAAAGAAAAGCGATCCTATATGTTATAGTGCTTTTCCCCCCATGTTCAATATCGCTCTCCTGAACATTTGACAATGTTTGTTGAGATACGAGGTCTTGTCGCCCCAGCAGATACATTATACTATTATTGAACCTACACTGGATTTTGCAGAATGGGCAAGTATAGTTGTGATATAGTTTGAGTTATAGTTAAGAAGTGATTCATAACATCGTAAGGTTTAATGCAATATGATTCATGTTCTGTTGCTATACTCTCTCCCATGATACCGATTATCATTGTTACTTTTGTTAAATTGTTATTATTATTCTGTAATGTTTTTTATTTATTCTATGGGAAAAGATAATTTGATTTCGGCTAGATTAATTAGCTATGTGTTTAAAGTATAGGCCTATACTTAGACTGCGAAGTTTTAATGTTTTACAATAGAATATGATTCATATTCTGTTGCTACGCTCTATCTCTCATGATACTGATTATCATTATTATTTTTGTTTAATCTTTGTTTTTTTTCTTCTGTGAATTTTTCAAAAATTATTATTCCATTGAAAATGATAATTTGATTTCGGCTGTATTTAGCTATGTGTTCAAAGGTATAGGACTATTGTACAACAAAAAAATTGTCTTGCTCGTCGGCACTGTCGCATACCTCACAACTTGCTCTATATTATATAGCGTAGATGAATATACCGGGGTTACTATTTTATTTTGGGCATGTATAACCCCTTAGGTCCGAAATACATGTATGTTGCAATGTGTTATTCAAGAGCTCTCATTTTGTATTACGCTAGATTAAAATAATCGAGTTTCTTTGACGGTGCAACTTTTCAAGGGGCCTATATGATGCCCTTTAAAAAATAATGTTAAGATATGGTCGGCCTTATGCCAAAAGGGCCTTACATTTTACTTTAACATTTTTATTATGTGTACAATATAATAGGCCTTTAAAAACGGTAATGCCCTTTTGGCATAAGGCCGACGATATAAATAATGTCACTATTAATTACTCTATGCTTAGTAGTTAAACTTTTCAATTCAAATTTCTACAACAAAATGTAATATTTTAACTGCATATAAATTAATAACAACATATTTGCACTCTAAAGTATCCTCTCTCAATATTTAATTATTAGCCTCTCTCAACGCAAAATCGGGGTATCATTCCCAATGTGAAGAATTTCTTGTATTCGCTGTATTTGTCTTCAAAGTCCACCGAGGAACAAATATTTAAGATCGAGATGCATTTAAACCAGAAAAAGTTTTGGAAAAAGTAACTTTCCCCCATTTCAATTGTTTTAAACCTTCAAAATCTGTAAAATGATAACTCACATTATATGTTGTCAAATTGATATGAATATCAATGTAACTGACGGTACACACATTTTTTAGTTTCTGCGAATCAAATAGTTTATTTGTTTCTTATGTTCTTTTCATATTATAATTCTAGAAGTTTCAATAAATAAATGTCGAAAAAATATCTTTGTTGAGCATTATTGTTCTTCTTCTGACCAGTAAAACGTTTCAGTAACAATAACGAATTTTGTACAAACTGGTGTAGACCTAGCTATATCACAATCACGTAAGCAATGTATAGTAAGGGCACAATCCCAATGATGGAACCATCTTTTATAATTAATACAATATTCAAATAAGAGTTAGATTTTGAACACATTGAATAATCTTAATAACTTTTTACTCTTTAATCACCAACTTGCAAGATCAAAATACTTTGAAATTTTCATGCTTTTATGCCTTTCCTAGGTTTTGGGATACATTGCCTAAAGAGATCAGAGACCTGTGTGTATAGACCTCTATAACACCCTGTTTGAATGCGCTCAGAAATGTACTCTTTGAACAATCTCCAATTGAAAAGATATTCTGATTTCTGATTTTGATGTAAGTGTTAGATTTTGATATAATTTAATTAATTTCCTTTGATATTAATGCACTGTTTGAGGTGTCGGTTACCTCGATTTATTATTTCTTCATCTTATTAGTCTCATAACACCAAGTTCAACATAATGCTAATTGAAAACAATAATCTGATGTCTTTAATTGTTTGAGGTGTCAGCTCACATGGATTTATTTATTTATTTTCCCCTCATGCTGTACGTGATTGTTATCGGCCTCATAATATTAGCATTGACATTAGGTTCAACATAATGCAATCTATATCAAATCTGAATATGTTGAACCAAGTAATAAGCTATAGCCTAGACTTGCATATATTTTATACCTATGCATTGTAAAACTACCATGAAAATTATACTTAAACTATGTACATTGAAATATGTTAATTCTAAAATCAAAGACTCAGCTAAGTGGAATATACGGGAATTAAGGATAAACTTTCACTGATCTGTTTCTTGTATATGTTTTCACACAACTCAACTTTAAAGGTACACTAGTCACATCAACGCAAATCTTCACTGCCATTTGAAAATGAACAATATTGTCAATTATTGCAAATTTGTAATGCTTTCTTTCACTATTCTTTCACATATGTCTCTCTGTTTCTTACTTTGTACAAACTTTTCTTTCCCTTACTGTTATTAAACCTCCCATCGTTATTTATTGTTTACCGTTTTTTATAACACATTTCAATTTTATATTCAATATTGTTTTTCATGTAAACCACCGGCTAGTTATAGGAATGCCTTTCAATAAAAACCAGTTTTCTTTGGTATAATCCTCAGGCACTAGTCGGTGGTATATTTCTCTCTCATGTCTTTCATTTGTTGTATATGTTTGTATCTTTTGCCTGGAATTAAAAAAAAAAGTAAATAAATAAATAAATAAACTTTAAACATTTTACCCTTTTCGCGATAAGACTATGTCTTGTAATATTTAATATTCCAAAAGTTGAATATAATTACATGCCCTTGAATCATTACTGGTTTGGGGTACGACCTGGACCGGGGCAAACTGGCTGTTTCTAGGTTGCTTATATCCCCCTTGACCCATGCAGGGGCATCGGCCTAGAATGGGGGGGGGGGGGGGGTGACAACCAATTTAGCCGACAACCAAGGGTGTCGATTTGTATCCTCGGTTGGGGGGGATGATAGGTGCCAAAATATTTTCGGCAATGGATCACAGCAACCAAGAGGTAGAGAGTGTGGCAGCTTGCACCCCCCCTCCCTTCCAAGTTATTAACTTTTTCAAGTCACCCTCAATAGAGATAACATTTAAGAGAATATGGGCTTGCTACCTGGGTTATTATCCTCTCAAGCATATAGGCAGGATTTTAATTTAGGGGGGGGGCGGAAAAGAGCACCTCCTAGGGAGTGGGTGCAGGGGAGTTCCCCCCCCCTTACCGCGCGAAGCGCGGAAGCTCTGGCGTTTCATTAAGTTATCAAAGAAAGAAGACGATTCGTTGTACCATTCTCGACTCTTAATCCTTGTCTGAATTCAGTTCCCCCCCCCCCCCCCCTTCCCGCGCGAAGCGCGGAAGCTTTGACGTTTCATTAAATTATTAGAGAAAGTAGACGATTCGGTGTACCATTCTCGACTCTTAATCCTTGTATGAATTCAGTTCCCCCCCCTTTTCCCGCGCGAAGCGCGGAAGCTCTGACGTTTCATTAAATTATTTAAGAAAGAAGACGATTCGTTGTACCATTCTCGATTCTTAATCCTTGTCTGAATTCATTTCCCCCCCCCCCTTCCCGCGCGAAGCGCGGAAGCTTTGGCGTTTCATTAAATTATCAAAGAAAGAAGACGATTCGTTGTACCATTCTCGAATCTTAATCCTCCTTGTCTGAATTCAGTTCCCCCCCCCCCCTTCCCGCGCGAAGCGCGGAAGCTTTGACGTTTCATTAAATTATTAGAGAAAGAAGACGATTCGTTGTACCATTCTCGACTCTTAATCCTTGTCTGAATTCATTCCCCCCCCCATTCCCGCGCGAAGCGCGGAAGCTTTGGCGTTTCATTAAATTATTAGAGAAAGAAGACGATTCGTTGTACCATTCTCGACTCTTAATCCTTGCTGAATCGAGTCCCCCTCCCCCCTTCCCGCGCGAAGCGCGAAAGCTTTGACGTTTCATTAAATTATTAGAGAAAGAAGACGATTCGTTGTACCATTCTCGACTCTTAATCCTTGCTGAATCGAGTCCCCCTCCCCCCTTCCCGCGCGAAGCGCGGAAGCTTTGACGTTTCATTAAATTATTAGAGAAAGAAGACGATTCGTTGTACCATTCTAGACAAAAAGTGAAAGAGAAAGAGCAAGAGGGAGATGGGGAAGAGAAATATAGAATTAAGAAAAATAAAGAAAGGGAGAGACAGGTTTCGTACATGTATAAAAGAGAATATACAAGGATGAAGATACATGTACAAAGTGGGAGACTAGAGAAATCCTTGTCTGAATTTAGTTCCCCCCCCCCTTCCGCGCGACCGCCCCCCCCCCCCCCACCACCCCTGGCTTCCGCCTCTATCGTCTCTGTCTCTCATTATCTCTCTCTCCCACTCTCTTCTTCTTTTTTGCACTTTTGCGCTTCGCGCTTAACATTTACTAAGCTCGTTGCTTTTTAACGCTGCGGCTTTGCCTTTGGCGCACTGCATTTCTATGATGCTGTTAGTTGAATAAATTGAATAAATTCATCAATTCCTGATGAAGCCGTATGAGCGAGAATTCAATTTATTCTTGTCTCATATACGGTCTTCTCATTTACTTCGTTTTCTATATTAATATATGTATGTATTATGTAAATGAGATAGCAAAATGTGTATATTGATGGTCATCTTGCGAGTAATAACCATTAACTACTCTCATCGGGCTCTCATCATTCATTTTTTTATATTTTTTTTTATGGTGAATTATTGGGGGGGATGATTGTACAGGCCACCCCCCCCCCCCATCCCCCCCGGGATCGACACCCATGCCGACAACTGTTAAAAATGCGAAACAAACATTGACCGAAACACATATGCCCGCATGCACCATCATTCAGGGGCATCGATCACTTGTCTGCATGGGGGGGGGGGGGGGATCTGAAATTACGATGAAATTCCCAGTTAAATATGTAGACGTGAAGTGGGCCATTTGTAGCCCTTTTTTGTATAAATCTTCTTCTTCTTTTAAAAAAAAATTATATATTCATATCAAGGCGCGAAGGACAGGCTAAAAATTGTTCGCTTTACCCGTAGAGAGACTCGAAAGGAGGGCATTTGTAACCTTCTCAAGAAAAAAAGAAATAGCGTAATAATCATTCTGAGTCTATCAAAACTGGTCACCGTTTCTATCATCGATGATATAAAGTGATATGTAATTTGTAATAGACCCTCATTTTGACCTATTCACTATTTTGTTTACACTCCATCATGGTTATTGGGGGTGGGGGAAAAGGGGCAATTGCCCCCCCCCCAAAAAAAAAATATTGGGATCGATGCCCCTACCATCCCCTCTCCAAATAAGTTGTAATAGTAGTTATGTTGAATAGGAGTAGGCGCACAGGCTTGAATGCTCCCCAGGTAATGGAGAGTTTGCACTTTAAAGGGAAAGTCCGGACCAAAAATAGGTCGGTTTTATTATAAAGATTATTATAGAGAAACAGATCAAAGAAAAGCTTGAGGAAAATCAGCCACATAATGAAAAAGTTATGAATTATTTTATGATGCCAAAATAGTTGATCACTATGACAAATTGGCAACGCAGTCATAAAATATTGTTTCATCAATTTTTTTTAAAATATAAATTATGAGTTAATTATATTCACACCCACCCCCCCCCCCCCCCCTCCCACACTTAAACATGATTCACAAATGTGAGCCCAGGCCGTCTCACTCCTGTAATAAGACTTGAATTGGTGAAGTGTAATATTTCAAAATTTGAATATTACTAGTCCTTTGATACTGATTCATGGAGGAATTTTTGACTGCCAGGGCAAGCTGAATATTTCCGGGTTGCCCACATCCTCCTTGACCTTAAAAGTACAGAGGTTGCCCGGCCTGGACGTCAGTCACTGGTCATAAGACGTTGATTGATGGATTTTTGTTCCTCGATATATACACCATCATAAAACCTTGATTGATAATATGTAATATTTCAAAAATATTTTGAATATAATTTCTCCTTGGTTACTGGCTTATGTGGAACTTTTTGACGGCCTCGGACCGGGTAAGCTGAGTGTTCCTTGAAGTTGCGGGACTGGTGATTGCCCGACCGAGGCCGTCAGGCTGTTGTTATACGACTTTGATTGTTGAAATGTAATATTTCCAAATTTGTACATTACTTGTCCTTGGATACTGGTTCATGTCATGGCGCACCTTTTGACGGCCTAGGCCGGAGCAAGCTGACTACTACTTGGTTACCCCTAGTCTCCTTGACATTTAGGGACCAGTGGCTGCCCGGCCCAGGCCGTCAGGCTCTACAAGTCATTAGTCTTTGATTGATGAAATATAATATTTCAAAAATTGAATATTACTTGTCCTTGAATATTGGTTCATGGCGCACCTTTTGAGGGCCTGGGCCGGGGCAAGCTGACTGTTTCTGGGTTACTCCTAGCCTCTTTGACCTTGAGGGACCAGTGGTTGCCCGGCCCAGGCCGTCAGGCTCTTGTCATGAGACTTTGATTGATGAAATAAAATATTCAAAAAATTGAATATTACTTGTCCTTGGATATTGGTTCATGGCGCACCTTTTGACGGCCTGGGCCGGGGCAAGCTGACTGTTTCTGGGATGCCCACATCCTCCTTGACCTTGAGGGACCAGTGGCTGCCCGGCCCAGGCCGTCAGGCTCTTGTCATGAGACTTTGATTGATGAAATAAAATATTCAAAAAAAAATGAATATTACTTGTCCTTGGATATTGGTTCATGGCGCACCTTTTGACGGCCTGGGCCGGGGCAAGCTGACTGTTTCTGGGTTGCCCACATCCTCCTTGACCTTGAGGGACCAGTGGCTGCCCGGCCCAGGCCGTCAGGCTCTTGTCATGAGACTTTAATTGATGAAATAAAATATTCCAAAAATTGAATATTACTTGTCCTTGGATATTGGTTCATGGTGCACCTTTTGACGGCCTGGGCCGGGGCAAGCTGACTGTTTCTGGGTTGCCCACATTCTCCTTGACCTTGAGGGACCAGTGGCTGCCCGGCCCAGGCCGTTAGGCTCTTGTCATGAGACTTTGATTGATGAAATAAAATATTCCAAAAATTGAATATTACTTGTCCTTGGATATTGGTTCATGGTGCACCTTTTGACGGCCTGGGCCGGGGCAAGCTGACTGTTTCTGGGTTGCCCACATCCTCCTTGACCCTAAGGGACCAGTGGCTGCCCGGCCCAGGCCGTCAGGCTCTTGTCATGAGACTTTGATTGATGAAATAAAATATTCCAAAAAAATTGAATATTAACTGTCCTTGGATATTGGTTCATGGCGCACCTTTTGACGGCCTGGGCCGGGGCAAGCTGACTGTTTCTGGGTTGCTTACATCCTCCTTGACCTTGAGGGACCAGTGGCTGCCCGGCCCAGGCCGTCAGGCTCTGGTCATGAGACTTTGATTGATGAAATAAAATATTCCAAAAATTGAATATTACTTGTCCTTGGATATTGGTTCATGGTGCACCTTTTGACGGCCTGGGCCGCGGCAAGCTGACTGTTTCTGGGTTGTCCACATCCTCCTTGACCCTGAGGGACCAGTGGCTGCCCGGCCCAGGCCGTCAGGCTCTTGTCATGAGACTTTGATTGATGAAATAAAATATTCCAAAAAAATTGAATATTAACTGTCCTTGGATATTGGTTCATGGCGCACCTTTTGACGGCCTGGGCCGGGGCAAGCTGACTGTTTCTGGGTTGCCCACATCCTCCTTGACCTTGAGGGACCAGTGGCTGCCCGGCCCAGGCCGTCAGGCTCTTGTCATGAGACTTTGATTGATGAAATAAAATATTCAAAAAAAATTGAATATTACTTGTCCTTGGATATTGGTTCATGGCGCACCTTTTGACGGCCTGGGCCGGGGCAAGCTGACTGTTTCTGGGTTGCCCACATTCTCCTTGACCTTGAGGGACCAGTGGCTGCCCGGCCCAGGCCGTCAGGCTCTGGTCATGAGACTTTGATTGATGAAATAAAATATTCCAAAAATTGAATATTACTTGTCCTTGGATATTGGTTTATGGTGCACCTTTTGACGGCCTGGGCCGGGGCAAGCTGACTGTTTCTGGGTTGCCCACATTCTCCTTGACCTTGAGGGACCAGTGGCTGCCCGGCCCAGGCCGTCAGGCTCTGGTCATGAGACTTTGATTGATGAAATAAAATATTCCAAAAATTGAATATTACTTGTCCTTGGATATTGGTTTATGGTGCACCTTTTGACGGCCTGGGCCGGGGCAAGCTGACTGTTTCTGGGTTGCCCACATTCTCCTTGACCTTGAGGGACCAGTGGCTGCCCGGCCCAGGCCGTCAGGCTCTTGTCATGAGACTTTGATTGATGAAATAAAATATTCCAAAAATTGAATATTACTTGTCCTTGGATATTGGTTCATGGTGCACCTTTTGACGGCCTGGGCCGGGGCAAGCTGACTGTTTCTGGGTTGCCCACATCCTCCTTGACCCTGAGGGACCAGTGGCTGCCCGGCCAGGCCGTCAGGCTCTGGTCATGAGACTTTTATTGATGAATAAAATATTCAAAAAATTGAATATTACTTGTCCTTGGATATTGGTTCATGGCGCACCTTTTGACGGCCTGGGCCGGGGCAAGCTGACTGTTTCTGGGTTGCCCACATCCTCCTTGACCTTGAGGGACCAGTGGCTGCCCGGCCCAGGCCGTCAGGCTCTTGTCATGAGACTTTGATTGATGAAATAAAATATTCCAAAAATTGAATATTACTTGTCCTTGGATATTGGTTCATGGTGCACCTTTTGACGGCCTGGGCCGGGGCAAGCTGACTGTTTCTGGGTTGCCCACATTCTCCTTGACCTTGAGGGACCAGTGGCTGCCCGGCCCAGGCCGTTAGGCTCTTGTCATGAGACTTTGATTGATGAAATAAAATATTCCAAAAATTGAATATTACTTGTCCTTGGATATTGGTTCATGGTGCACCTTTTGACGGCCTGGGCCGGGGCAAGCTGACTGTTTCTGGGTTGCCCACATCCTCCTTGACCCTAAGGGACCAGTGGCTGCCCGGCCCAGGCCGTCAGGCTCTTGTCATGAGACTTTGATTGATGAAATAAAATATTCCAAAAAAATTGAATATTAACTGTCCTTGGATATTGGTTCATGGCGCACCTTTTGACGGCCTGGGCCGGGGCAAGCTGACTGTTTCTGGGTTGCTTACATCCTCCTTGACCTTGAGGGACCAATGGCTGCCCGGCCCAGGCCGTCAGGCTCTGGTCATGAGACTTTGATTGATGAAATAAAATATTCCAAAAATTGAATATTACTTGTCCTTGGATATTGGTTCATGGTGCACCTTTTGACGGCCTGGGCCGCGGCAAGCTGACTGTTTCTGGGTTGTCCACATCCTCCTTGACCCTGAGGGACCAGTGGCTGCCCGGCCCAGGCCGTCAGGCTCTTGTCATGAGACTTTGATTGATGAAATAAAATATTCCAAAAAAATTGAATATTAACTGTCCTTGGATATTGGTTCATGGCGCACCTTTTGACGGCCTGGGCCGGGGCAAGCTGACTCTTTCTGGGTTGCCCACATCCTCCTTGACCTTGAGGGACCAGTGGCTGCCCGGCCCAGGCCGTCAGGCTCTTGTCATGAGACTTTGATTGATGAAATAAAATATTCCAAAAATTGAATATTACTTGTCCTTGGATATTGGTTTATGGTGCACCTTTTGACGGCCTGGGCCGGGGCAAGCTGACTGTTTCTGGGTTGCCCACATTCTCCTTGACCTTGAGGGACCAGTGGCTGCCCGGCCCAGGCCGTCAGGCTCTGGTCATGAGACTTTGATTGATGAAATAAAATATTCCAAAAATTGAATATTACTTGTCCTTGGATATTGGTTTATGGTGCACCTTTTGACGGCCTGGGCCGGGGCAAGCTGACTGTTTCTGGGTTGCCCACGTTCTCCTTGACCTTGAGGGACCAGTGGCTGCCCGGCCCAGGCCGTCAGGCTCTTGTCATGAGACTTTGATTGATGAAATAAAATATTCCAAAAATTGAATATTACTTGTCCTTGGATATTGGTTCATGGTGCACCTTTTGACGGCCTGGGCCGGGGCAAGCTGACTGTTTCTGGGTTGCCCACATCCTCCTTGACCCTGAGGGACCAGTGGCTGCCCGGCCCAGGCCGTCAGGCTCTGGTCATGAGACTTTTACTGATGAATAAAATATTCAAAAAATTGAATATTACTTGTCCTTGGATATTGGTTCATGGCGCACCTTTTGACGGCCTGGGCCGGGGCAAGCTGACTGTTTCTGGGTTGCCCACATCCTCCTTGACCTTGAGGGACCAGTGGCTGCCCGGCCCAGGCCGTCAGGCTCTTGTCATGAGACTTTGATTGATGAAATAAAATATTCCAAAAATTGAATATTACTTGTCCTTGGATATTGGTTCATGGTGCACCTTTTGACGGCCTGGGCCGGGGCAAGCTGACTGTTTCTGGGTTGTCCACATCCTCCTTGACCCTGAGGGACCAGTGGCTGCCCGGCCCAGGCCGTCAGGCTCTTGTCATGAGACTTTGATTGATGAAATAAAATATTCCAAAAAAATTGAATATTAACTGTCCTTGGATATTGGTTCATGGCGCACCTTTTGACGGCCTGGGCCGGGGCAAGCTGACTGTTTCTGGGTTGCCCACATCCTCCTTGACCTTGAGGGACCAGTGGCTGCCCGGCCCAGGCCGTCAGGCTCTTGTCATGAGACTTTGATTGATGAAATAAAATATTCAAAAAAAAATGAATATTACTTGTCCTTGGATATTGGTTCATGGCGCACCTTTTGACGGCCTGGGCCGGGGCAAGCTGACTGTTTCTGGGTTGCCCACATCCTCCTTGACCTTGAGGGACCAGTGGCTGCCCGGCCCAGGCCGTCAGGCTCTTGTCATGAGACTTTAATTGATGAAATAAAATATTCCAAAAATTGAATATTACTTGTCCTTGGATATTGGTTCATGGTGCACCTTTTGACGGCCTGGGCCGGGGCAAGCTGACTGTTTCTGGGTTGCCCACATTCTCCTTGACCTTGAGGGACCAGTGGCTGCCCGGCCCAGGCCGTTAGGCTCTTGTCATGAGACTTTGATTGATGAAATAAAATATTCCAAAAATTGAATATTACTTGTCCTTGGATATTGGTTCATGGTGCACCTTTTGACGGCCTGGGCCGGGGCAAGCTGACTGTTTCTGGGTTGCCCACATCCTCCTTGACCCTAAGGGACCAGTGGCTGCCCGGCCCAGGCCGTCAGGCTCTTGTCATGAGACTTTGATTGATGAAATAAAATATTCCAAAAAAATTGAATATTAACTGTCCTTGGATATTGGTTCATGGCGCACCTTTTGACGGCCTGGGCCGGGGCAAGCTGACTGTTTCTGGGTTGCTTACATCCTCCTTGACCTTGAGGGACCAGTGGCTGCCCGGCCCAGGCCGTCAGGCTCTGGTCATGAGACTTTGATTGATGAAATAAAATATTCCAAAAATTGAATATTACTTGTCCTTGGATATTGGTTCATGGTGCACCTTTTGACGGCCTGGGCCGCGGCAAGCTGACTGTTTCTGGGTTGTCCACATCCTCCTTGACCCTGAGGGACCAGTGGCTGCCCGGCCCAGGCCGTCAGGCTCTTGTCATGAGACTTTGATTGATGAAATAAAATATTCCAAAAAAATTGAATATTAACTGTCCTTGGATATTGGTTCATGGCGCACCTTTTGACGGCCTGGGCCGGGGCAAGCTGACTGTTTCTGGGTTGCCCACATCCTCCTTGACCTTGAGGGACCAGTGGCTGCCCGGCCCAGGCCGTCAGGCTCTTGTCATGAGACTTTGATTGATGAAATAAAATATTCAAAAAAAATTGAATATTACTTGTCCTTGGATATTGGTTCATGGCGCACCTTTTGACGGCCTGGGCCGGGGCAAGCTGACTGTTTCTGGGTTGCCCACATTCTCCTTGACCTTGAGGGACCAGTGGCTGCCCGGCCCAGGCCGTCAGGCTCTGGTCATGAGACTTTGATTGATGAAATAAAATATTCCAAAAATTGAATATTACTTGTCCTTGGATATTGGTTTATGGTGCACCTTTTGACGGCCTGGGCCGGGGCAAGCTGACTGTTTCTGGGTTGCCCACATTCTCCTTGACCTTGAGGGACCAGTGGCTGCCCGGCCCAGGCCGTCAGGCTCTGGTCATGAGACTTTGATTGATGAAATAAAATATTCCAAAAATTGAATATTACTTGTCCTTGGATATTGGTTTATGGTGCACCTTTTGACGGCCTGGGCCGGGGCAAGCTGACTGTTTCTGGGTTGCCCACATTCTCCTTGACCTTGAGGGACCAGTGGCTGCCCGGCCCAGGCCGTCAGGCTCTTGTCATGAGACTTTGATTGATGAAATAAAATATTCCAAAAATTGAATATTACTTGTCCTTGGATATTGGTTCATGGTGCACCTTTTGACGGCCTGGGCCGGGGCAAGCTGACTGTTTCTGGGTTGCCCACATCCTCCTTGACCCTGAGGGACCAGTGGCTGCCCGGCCCAGGCCGTCAGGCTCTGGTCATGAGACTCTTATTGATGAATAAAATATTCAAAAAATTGAATATTACTTGTCCTTGGATATTGGTTCATGGCGCACCTTTTGACGGCCTGGGCCGGGGCAAGCTGACTGTTTCTGGGTTGCCCACATCCTCCTTGACCTTGAGGGACCAGTGGCTGCCCGGCCCAGGCCGTCAGGCTCTTGTCATGAGACTTTGATTGATGAAATAAAATATTCCAAAAATTGAATATTACTTGTCCTTGGATATTGGTTCATGGTGCACCTTTTGACGGCCTGGGCCGGGGCAAGCTGACTGTTTCTGGGTTGCCCACATTCTCCTTGACCTTGAGGGACCAGTGGCTGCCCGGCCCAGGCCGTTAGGCTCTTGTCATGAGACTTTGATTGATGAAATAAAATATTCCAAAAATTGAATATTACTTGTCCTTGGATATTGGTTCATGGTGCACCTTTTGACGGCCTGGGCCGGGGCAAGCTGACTGTTTCTGGGTTGCCCACATCCTCCTTGACCCTAAGGGACCAGTGGCTGCCCGGCCCAGGCCGTCAGGCTCTTGTCATGAGACTTTGATTGATGAAATAAAATATTCCAAAAAAATTGAATATTAACTGTCCTTGGATATTGGTTCATGGCGCACCTTTTGACGGCCTGGGCCGGGGCAAGCTGACTGTTTCTGGGTTGCTTACATCCTCCTTGACCTTGAGGGACCAGTGGCTGCCCGGCCCAGGCCGTCAGGCTCTGGTCATGAGACTTTGATTGATGAAATAAAATATTCCAAAAATTGAATATTACTTGTCCTTGGATATTGGTTCATGGTGCACCTTTTGACGGCCTGGGCCGCGGCAAGCTGACTGTTTCTGGGTTGTCCACATCCTCCTTGACCCTGAGGGACCAGTGGCTGCCCGGCCCAGGCCGTCAGGCTCTTGTCATGAGACTTTGATTGATGAAATAAAATATTCCAAAAAAATTGAATATTAACTGTCCTTGGATATTGGTTCATGGCGCACCTTTTGACGGCCTGGGCCGGGGCAAGCTGACTGTTTCTGGGTTGCCCACATTCTCCTTGACCTTGAGGGACCAGTGGCTGCCCGGCCCAGGCCGTCAGGCTCTGGTCATGAGACTTTGATTGATGAAATAAAATATTCCAAAAATTGAATATTACTTGTCCTTGGATATTGGTTTATGGTGCACCTTTTGACGGCCTGGGCCGGGGCAAGCTGACTGTTTCTGGGTTGCCCACATTCTCCTTGACCTTGAGGGACCAGTGGCTGCCCGGCCCAGGCCGTCAGGCTCTTGTCATGAGACTTTGATTGATGAAATAAAATATTCCAAAAATTGAATATTACTTGTCCTTGGATATTGGTTCATGGTGCACCTTTTGACGGCCTGGGCCGGGGCAAGCTGACTGTTTCTGGGTTGCCCACATCCTCCTTGACCCTGAGGGACCAGTGGCTGCCCGGCCCAGGCCGTCAGGCTCTGGTCATGAGACTTTTATTGATGAATAAAATATTCAAAAAATTGAATATTACTTGTCCTTGGATATTGGTTCATGGCGCACCTTTTGACGGCCTGGGCCGGGGCAAGCTGACTGTTTCTGGGTTGCCCACATCCTCCTTGACCTTGAGGGACCAGTGGCTGCCCGGCCCAGGCCGTCAGGCTCTTGTCATGAGACTTTGATTGATGAAATAAAATATTCCAAAAATTGAATATTACTTGTCCTTGGATATTGGTTCATGGTGCACCTTTTGACGGCCTGGGCCGGGGCAAGCTGACTGTTTCTGGGTTGTCCACATCCTCCTTGACCCTGAGGGACCAGTGGCTGCCCGGCCCAGGCCGTCAGGCTCTTGTCATGAGACTTTGATTGATGAAATAAAATATTCAAAAAAAATTGAATATTAACTGTCCTTGGATATTGGTTCATGGCGCACCTTTTGACGGCCTGGGCCGGGGCAAGCTGACTGTTTCTGGGTTGCCCACATCCTCCTTGACCTTGAGGGACCAGTGGCTGCCCGGCCCAGGCCGTCAGGCTCTTGTCATGAGACTTTGATTGATGAAATAAAATATTCAAAAAAAATGAATATTACTTGTCCTTGGATATTGGTTCATGGCGCACCTTTTGACGGCCTGGGCCGGGGCAAGCTGACTGTTTCTGGGTTGCCCACATCCTCCTTGACCTTGAGGGACCAGTGGCTGCCCGGCCCAGGCCGTCAGGCTCTTGTCATGAGACTTTAATTGATGAAATAAAATATTCCAAAAATTGAATATTACTTGTCCTTGGATATTGGTTCATGGTGCACCTTTTGACGGCCTGGGCCGGGGCAAGCTGACTGTTTCTGGGTTGCCCACATTCTCCTTGACCTTGAGGGACCAGTGGCTGCCCGGCCCAGGCCGTTAGGCTCTTGTCATGAGACTTTGATTGATGAAATAAAATATTCCAAAAATTGAATATTACTTGTCCTTGGATATTGGTTCATGGTGCACCTTTTGACGGCCTGGGCCGGGGCAAGCTGACTGTTTCTGGGTTGCCCACATCCTCCTTGACCCTAAGGGACCAGTGGCTGCCCGGCCCAGGCCGTCAGGCTCTTGTCATGAGACTTTGATTGATGACATAAAATATTCCAAAAAAATTGAATATTAACTGTCCTTGGATATTGGTTCATGGCGCACCTTTTGACGGCCTGGGCCGGGGCAAGCTGACTGTTTCTGGGTTGCTTACATCCTCCTTGACCTTGAGGGACCAGTGGCTGCCCGGCCCAGGCCGTCAGGCTCTGGTCATGAGACTTTGATTGATGAAATAAAATATTCCAAAAATTGAATATTACTTGTCCTTGGATATTGGTTCATGGTGCACCTTTTGACGGCCTGGGCCGCGGCAAGCTGACTGTTTCTGGGTTGTCCACATCCTCCTTGACCCTGAGGGACCAGTGGCTGCCCGGCCCAGGCCGTCAGGCTCTTGTCATGAGACTTTGATTGATGAAATAAAATATTCCAAAAAAATTGAATATTAACTGTCCTTGGATATTGGTTCATGGCGCACCTTTTGACGGCCTGGGCCGGGCAAGCTGACTGTTTCTGGGTTGCTTACATCCTCCTTGACCTTGAGGGACCAGTGGCTGCCCGGCCCAGGCCGTCAGGCTCTGGTCATGAGACTTTGATTGATGAAATAAAATATTCCAAAAATTGAATATTACTTGTCCTTGGATATTGGTTCATGGTGCACCTTTTGACGGCCTGGGCCGGGCAAGCTGACTGTTTCTGGGTTGTCCACATCCTCCTTGACCCTGAGGGACCAGTGGCTGCCCGGCCCAGGCCGTCAGGCTCTTGTCATGAGACTTTGATTGATGAAATAAAATATTCCAAAAAAATTGAATATTAACTGTCCTTGGATATTGGTTCATGGCGCACCTTTTGACGGCCTGGGCCGGGGCAAGCTGACTCTTTCTGGGTTGCCCACATCCTCCTTGACCTTGAGGGACCAGTGGCTGCCCGGCCCAGGCCGTCAGGCTCTTGTCATGAGACTTTGATTGATGAAATAAAATATTCAAAAAAAATTGAATATTACTTGTCCTTGGATATTGGTTCATGGCGCACCTTTTGACGCCTGGGCCGGGGCAAGCTGACTGTTTCTGGGTTGCCCACATTCTCCTTGACCTTGAGGGACCAGTGGCTGCCCGGCCCAGGCCGTCAGGCTCTTGTCATGAGACTTTGATTGATGAAATAAAATATTCCAAAAATTGAATATTACTTGTCCTTGGATATTGGTTCATGGTGCACCTTTTGACGGCCTGGGCCGGGCAAGCTGACTGTTTCTGGGTTGCCCACATCCTCCTTGACCCTGAGGGACCAGTGGCTGCCCGGCCCAGGCCGTCAGGCTCTTGTCATGAGACTTTGATTGATGAAATAAAATATTCCAACAAAATTGAATATTAACTGTCCTTGGATATTGGTTCATGGTGCACCTTTTGACGGCCTGGGCCGGGGCAAGCTGACTGTTTCTAGGTTGTCCACATCCTCCTTGACCCTGAGGGACCAGTGGCTGCCCGGCCCAGGCCGTCAGGCTCTTGTCATGAGACTTTGATTGATGAAATAAAATATTCCAAAAAAATTGAATATTAACTGTCCTTGGATATTGGTTCATGGCGCACCTTTTGACGGCCTGGGCCGGGGCAAGCTGACTGTTTCTGGGTTGCCCACATCCTCCTTGACCTTGAGGGACCAGTGGCTGCCCGGCCCAGGCCGTCAGGCTCTGGTCATGAGACTTTGATTGATGAATAAAATATTCCAAAAATTGAATATTACTTGTCCTTGGATATTGGTTCATGGCGCACCTTTTGACGGCCTGGGCCGGGCAAGCTGACTGTTTCTGGGGGCTGGTTGCC
>JAVYIG010013768.1:0-45221 GCA_035222895.1 Strongylocentrotus droebachiensis | reverse complement strand
ACTGCACTACTTGTAGCTACTTGCGCCCTCTATCTAACAAACAATGGACTAATCGGTGACCACTGGTCCCCCAAGATCCTCTTTTCCTTATGTTAACTGAGAGCTGAGTTGCTGAGATAACCACCTGTCCAGTGACCTTGCAGGGCAGTCTAATCCCTCCTATAAACTACGGCAGATAAGCTTTAACTCTTAAGCTGCCCCCATTCAATTCACCCAGTGCCACAGTGCTAATCCCTATTGTGCCTTTTTGTGCTAGCCACTAATCCTCTGTGTGCCATGTTAATTTAAGGTAGGTTCAATTAGCGTGTGTACTTATGCACGAAAATGTGTCCGTGGCACGCGAGCGAATGAGCGTTTATGTGTGCATGGCAAGCCACCAGAAACCCAATTATGTGAGCGTGGCACGCCAGCGCATGCACAGAACAGTGTTCTTGGCACGATAAGAGTTAAGGAGAAGATTTTCTGAGTCTGAAACAAAATTGAGAAATAATTGAGTTGTGTCCGACTTTCCAGCAATTGTACATTGTTCTACTTCATTTGTAGTATACGATTGACCGTAAGAATTTTTGGGTGAATGGCATTCCAATATTTCGGATCCAGGCGCGTACGCAGGGGGGGGGGGGGGGGGGGGGGTGGTGGGTTAACCCCCCCCCCCTTGGTATTTTTTTTTTTTTTAAATAAAAAAATTATACCAATGGCTGACCTAATAGGTTGACCTTACCCCCCCCCCCCCCCACCCCAACGGAGTGTCCTCTCCCCCCCCCCCCCCGCTTACTTAGCGGCTGGCTGAGTCGTTGCGAGTAGTCGTAGTAGTCGTAGTCGTAGTTTGCTCATCATAGTGAACGTCTGTAAAATTGCGCCTGGGTGGAATGCTACTCATGGGGGTGGAGATCGAATGTGTGTACCTTATGTGCGGGCAAGCCTAGATCTGATAATAGGGGCAATGATATATATTATTGTCATTAAGCACAAACGTGTAAATTGGATTTCGTTTACATATTATGAAATAATCAAAGTTCTATATACTTGTGAGAGAAGCAAAGACCTCTTGTTATATTAGAATAATATGCAAGTTCAAGGAGTTGGTTTTCTGGATTTCTTAAATAAACCATATATTGTCACAACCATTGTATTAAAAGAGGTACGATTATTAGAAATTTCATGGGCAACAGAGTATGCTTGAGCAATGCCAGAGAATCTAGAATTTAAGGATCCATGTTTTGTATGGGAATGATGTTAATGTTGTTTGTTTTAAAATAAACCCTTGCCAGTAAATCCTAAAATGTGAGAACCTAACGGCTAATTTTGTCTTACTCCCTCTCCCGTTTGGAAGTATCATGCGGCGCCTCATTCAAATTAATGAAATCACTACTTAAAAAGTATCAATCTCTTTAAAGTAGACCTAACGATTTGATTAATTTAAATCCGTATTTAAATGAAACTGTTTGAACCGACAAATTCAGTATGTTACTCTGTATTTGAAGGGAATATAAAGTGATTTAAATGAATTAGTCCTCGCAAGTCAAAAACTTAAATACATCTATTCATACTCAGGAGTGTTATGGTCTTGCCAAGTTTTGCATTTTATATTTTCGAAACAAATCAAGAATTATGTGTGTAAAATGAAAGCAAAGTAAAAACAAAGTTTCATTCCTACAGTAAATCTGACTGTGATAGTTTTTTTAGGCAAATCTATTCTTCGTGATCAGAATGATATGAAAAATGTCTCCCTCTGTCGAATCTGTATCAGTAGGCCTTTGCCTCTCTGTCCACGCCGTGTTCTGTTCTTCTGTTACTCTCACTCATCCCTCATCCCTCCCTCTCCTCTGAGAGAGAGAGAGAGAGAGATCTTCCTTTCTCGACTACCCTACCCGTTTTCCTCTCTCTCTCTCTCTCTCTCTCTGTCACTTTCTTAAGTTTATCTCATGTTCCATCGTTTTCCCTCAAAACTCTATATGAATATGAATTTGCCTCACTTACTTTAATTACCTCAATTACTTTACCTGCCCCTTTCATTTTTATCTTAATTTGTAGCAAATTTAGGTATCTATTAAAATACAGTGAAAGGGGAGGCGCGATAGCTCAGTCGGTAGAGCAGTGGTCTCGTAATCCGATGACCCGGGTTCGAAAACCAAGTCGATGCGCTAGTGCCCTTTGGTAAGGCATTAATCCTTATTACCAGGTCCCTCGGAGAGGGACCTAAAGGCGTCGGCCATCTGGTTGCTTACTTACAATCATGTATTGCTTTCTTAGCTGTCTGGTAAAATAACCACCACTATCACAAAGACCCTTTGGCGTAACTCGTGCCATTTAAGGGCCCCGTTTATATAACAAGTAAAACCTTGCCCTTAACTTTGGCATATTGACAAAATGTTTACAAACTGGCGAAGGATACAAGGGACTTTACGTGGACAATAAAAATAACAAGGGAACTATTAAAACTTACCCCTTTTAACACAAGTGTTTGAAAATGCATCTAAAGAGTTAAACTTGCAAGGTCGAGGGGGAATCTTGAATGTATTTAAAAAGGAAGCATAGCTGTGTGGCTAACGCTACCGTCCGCAGGCTAAGCTGGTGACAGGCTCAGATACCTGGACGAAATAATTATGACAAGAAATAGCTGTCGTGTTTAAATTTTACGTTTGTTGGTACTTTGGCTTCGGGGTCGGTTCATCGAGGTAAAATTTGTCTGTCGCCTCTGAATTCCTAGGCCAGGTTTTGGTGCTATTCATAGCTATCTCATAAACTGTGCTGTTTAAGAGCAATTCAGAGCATGACGGACCTTGAACTTTAAACACTGTTGAAAGGGTAATGTTTACCTAATCATTGAAAAGAAAATTATAAAGTTCTGAAGTAATCTGATATTAGTTTTTGAAACACTTTATAAAATGAAATTGTAATTTTATTTACTCTGTTCTATTTTAATTTTCTTGTTATTCTGCTCGCTTGACGAAGAATCATGTGACAAAAGTTTTTTGTTTTTGCCTCTCGTACTTGTCATGACATGAAGTAAAACTATGTTTTAAAAACTATCACTATTCAAACATTTCTGAATAGTATGAATGCTCGAGTGGCGATTCCGGAGTGTAAAATGTGGCAGAAATACCTCCTTACCTTTCGTTTTTTGATATATGTCATGCCCCTTCTGCGACGAGCGGTACTAGGACAGCTACCCCCTGGACATCCACCCCTCGGATAACCACCCCTAGTCAACTAACCCCTAGGACAACTATCCCCTAGGACAACTACCCCATAGGGCAACCACCCTATAAGACAACTACCCCTGGGACAACTACCCCCTAGCACAACTACCCCCAGGACAACTACCCTCGGACAACTACCCCCAAGCACAACTACCCCTAGGACATCTACCCCCAGACAACTACCCCCTAGCACAACTACCCCCTAGGACAACTACCCTCTGACAACTATCCACTAGGACAACTACCCTCGGACAACTACCCCCTACAACAACCTTACTCTAGGAAAACTAACCCCCGGACAACTATCCTAGGGGGTACTAGTCCGGGGGTAGTTGTCCTAGGGGTAGTTGTCTTGGAGTGGTTGCCCTAGGGGGTAGTTGTCCTGAGGGGTACTTGACTGGGGTGGTTATCTGGGGGTGGATGTCCAGGGGGTTGTGTCTGGATACGCTTGGTGACGTATACGGGACACCAACTGTAGCTTAGACTTGCCCCTTGATAATTTATTGAGAAGGTGCACTTTCTGTCTTACATCCATACCCCAATTTCCTCTCGAATCAATTTCATTTTATATCTTCATAGACGAAATTTGCATGACACATAGAGGCAAATGTGATTCCATTAGTTGAGGGACAATTGACCAGCTTTATCATGAAATACCATTAACAAAAGTGAGGGATTATTTTCCGTTATAAAGGTTTTAGATTTACGTTGTAATCATTAATGTCCTGATATCTACAGCGCTTAAGACAAATCTGCAGCAGCACAACATTTGTATTATGAAGTGAATTCAATTAAATGTATAAAGACATTCAATTAAAATCAATAACTTTAACTTCATAGTGCTGTTACATACAGTTCACAATTTATCAGACTTTTCCACCCACCAGTAATGGTAGTGTCCCTTTTGTAATTAAATGTCCTTATTTGGCGCTACCCTTCCCCATTGGAAGTGTCGTTACCTCCTCATACCCAACCTGGGGAGGGGGGGTGTTTCACACAGATTCTAAGTTGAACTTATCTCTAAGTTGAACTTAACAATTATGGAAAGATGTTAGCATCTCTGAAAATATTTTGTAAAAGTTATTATAAAAGGCATACAATGTTGATTCAAATCATTCATATTTTCTATTATCAAGGAGATTTCATGTTCTTGATGTGGAATTTATGAAAAATCTAAAATGTATTTTATTTTAAGACTACAAATGGATCTCCATAATGTTTAAGTCCAACTTAGAGTTAAGTTCGACTTAGGATCTTTGTGAAACAACCCTCTGATGCACTTTGTACACATGATCCCTCATCTTCAATGATATCTTTTAACATGTTCTTTGAAAATAAACATATATATGCAAGTCTGAACAAGCTAGCTCGCGATTATCTTAAAATACCAATTATAGGTTCTCTCTCAAATAAATAGATATATATATATATATATAATTTACTTTAACAAGCTGTGATAGTATTTGGAAAAAAGGTACAATGGTAGCAATAGCCGAAGAGTGGCAACTAATTGAAAGCATCGAAACAAATAGAGGCAATGGCCATTACCTAATTGGGTCAGTAGATCGACAGAGTGTGGCTCTTAAGGACATTCGTACTGGTCATATTTTTGTCACCAACTTGGCAAATAAAGAAACAACTCGAGTTATTAGTGGGACAAGGGGTGCGTCGTTCATCATATACCGTTGTGTCTATCTTAGAGAATACGGACCGGAAGGCCACTTAGTTGCGTGTGGCACCAGTAATGGAAAAATCATAATCATTAAAAAATTTAGGCAATTTGAATGGGAAATCTTTAAAGAAATTCAATTGGCAGTTCCACATGATGCGAGTATTTTGCTAACTGTCGCTACAGACGGTACACTTATGGCAGCTGCCTATGGTTCATTTAACATCCATCTGTTCAACCCCAATGATTGGAGCGTTACAGAGATACGAACTGATCCTGCTGGGGCTGTGATAATTCATGAGATGCATGCCATGAAAGATGGACATATTGCAAGTTGCAGTCCCGATAACAAGGATATCTGCATATTGACTATCTATGGAGCTTTCGTCCACACCTGCACGACAGGGATGGGTATGGAATCGCCGTAAACAAGGCAAATAATTCTATCCCAGTCTTTTACAGGGACCGCAAACATGATGACTTTGCTGTTGATGTCTTTTCATCAAGTGGAGAGTTATCTGCGCAAAGGATCTTGAGTTTCAGAAAGGCGGGAGTGACTTACCCATCCTTTCTCTGGTTGAGCTCGAATCGCATTGCAATCCATGGAGACGCTGGGGGTGATATCTACGTATACAGACCGGAAGGGCTCGACCTTCTATGAACATTTCATAAAAATATCAATAAAGGATATTCCAGGATGATACATGTCACTAAGTTTCACACGGGCACTACAATTATTCTCAAACGGCATTGTCGATGATGACTACGGGTAAAACACAAACAAAGTGCACGTAGTTTCTTGACAATATGTAGCTCTTTTTAAAAATTCACTGTTGATACTTCAGCACTTGGCACTCAAGCAGCAGTACGAAAATACACCATGGCTGGAATGAACTTACAATAGGAGAAGAAAAAGAAGCAAGCGAGCAACTATTTTAAGGACATTCTTTTTAATAGTAACATTTACTGTTTCTACATGCACTAGAGTATGAATTTACCAAGAAACCATCTTGCTGCTCGAAATGGGCGATTATTTTCGAATAGTAGTAGTTTAAAAATGTCATGTACACCTGTTTTTATAGGCAGTTTATTTAGATTTAGACTTCATTCCGTGTATTAAATTTGTATAAAAACGTCCAAGTAAGAGTTGGCATGACTTGTTTTAACCCTTCGTGAAAGATTCGAGATTTGGGATTCAAGATTCAAGATTCAAGATTCAAGATTCAAGATTCAAGATTCAAGATTCAAGATTCAAGATTCAAGATTCAAGATTCAAGATTCAAGATTCAAGATTTAAGATTTAAGATTCACGATTCGAGATTCATGATTCGTTATTTAAGATTTCAAATTCATGAAAAGGCGTATATATCTTGTATTCATAGCTACTCAACAGAGGTATACCAACAGTTCTTTTTAAAACTATACATTTCACTCTTCACCTTCTGTGATCTGCTCACATGCTTCTTAATCGAAACCACTCCATTATCTTTCCTCTTTCCATTTCACCTCATGTTTTAGGTGAACAAACACCGAAAACAAAACAAAATTCTCCCCTCATGTATTGAGTGTTTAATGTACCATTAAATTTATTCCATTTTAATATCTTTCCCTTCTTTCAATTTCCTTCACTGTTTCTCAATTCCTCTAAATGGCGCGTAAGCGGGAACTTTCAACAAAATGATATTTCAAGTCGACCACATTAGGTAGCATAGTTTCGAAAGAGGCTTCAACCATTTTGTCAAAGAAAACGATTTTTTTTTCCAATTCTATGTTAGAATGGTGGAACATTTCTTGGTAGGGCAACATTGAGCAAACCATACTATCGAATGAGTTCGCAGAGGTACCTTGCACATTGCAGAGGAGCCTCGTAGAGATGGGAAAGCGTGACCACTCGAAAGTGTGCCTTGCTCAAGCTTATAATACGCATACAAATTCATACTTTGTAAAAATTGTTAGTTCAGTTGTCCACATGAAGGGTATATAAGAATATCATACTCTTGATTAAGGTAGCATACATGTGAAATGATTTAAGACGGCTTACAATGATTTGGTCTGGCTGTATGTCAGTTAAAATAACTCCCCATAAAAGCAGACATGTAAAGACATGAATGTACAGTTTAAACAATGGGCGTTTAAAAACAAAACTAACCCATTAAACAAGAAATATAATACCTGAAAGTTTAAACAATCTAATTATTAATCAAAGGTTGCATCGAACCAATAACTTTATGTTATTACTGTGTAAGATAAGAAAGCAGATATGGAAAATTAGACTTAAAAACAAACAGTGACAGGGTCATGATTACTATAAAGGCATTGTGATTTTGCATTCTTATTGGAATATTAGCATCGCTTTATACGAAAAAAATATATATCACTCAAAATGAAATATAAAGGGAAAAATGCTAGCTCAAATGGAAACGCATACAATCGATACTGAGATAAATATTAAAGGTAATACAAAGTTTTGGTATGGGGTCATGAATTTGGTTCAAATGAACGTATTGGAAGCATGTGCGATTTTACAATATTCAATGATCGTTGTCGCGGTTGAAATCGAGTCTAAAGTGATGAAATTGTAGATAATAAACTCTTTATGTTGTATAGCGCCATCTCAAGACTGATATTACTTTAGGTCTAAAACAATGTTTCCAGAATAGGATCGACCGATTTGCCATTACCGTTTGGAAATTATATATCAGAACTGAATATTCTGAGATTATTAGGCGCTATTTAAAATATTTGAAATTTACCGGGAGCACCGGTAAATTTGTGATTATTCAATTTCTCGAAGGCAGAAGTGTTTTAGGGGCTAAATTTTCTAGTGCTTATAATACATCCACAGGGGCATCCAAATATATCGAAATTGTAAAGAATTACTATCAATCCAATTTTCGAGATTATGAGGTAATGGTAATAGCACATTATAATAATATACATGGTATTGATATTATATCTTCCAAAGTGTATTGCCCTGCCTTTGAACAGCTCAGGCATGTTTTATAGTTAGAAGTTGGAGAGAAACATATGTCATATTTTAATAGTAGATAATCTTGATTTTTTTTTTCTGGCTTTAAAATATTACAGCGCTTGCATGTTTGATTGCCCTTCTCATAATAATGATAATTCTCAACAACTGATTAATAATAATTAAAACAAAATAATCTGTGGTTAGGTTTATTGTGTGGTGTGGTATTTTCTTTCCTATATTTCATACCTCGTACAGAATTCAATATTTTACATATTTTACACATTAGCATGTTCTTATTATGGTCAGCGATAGATACACTGTTGGTCAAAACGGTGGAATAGCTATTTTTATCCCAATTTATGGAATGATTTTGACAATGATTTAACCCTAATAGATCATTCTCAGATTGTATTGAATAATAACTTGTGAGTGTTTGTTTGGCGTGACAGCTAAAGCATATGTGTGCTACTATGCTAATCAACTAGGGGACCTACGTCCTTAAGTCATAATTGACAGTAATGAGGATTATATACCTCACCTAAGAAATCCAGCCATCTGAATGGTTGAAATCGCAGTCGTGAATTTAGCCATTCCCGTAAAGAAACGAAAAATGCAAAAACCATTTAAAAGTCCGAGAGGAAAATCCAGGCAAAATTCCAGTTACCGGGAAAATAATAAAATATTGATGCGATACCCATTAGTTTACGTGTTAAAATGTTCTTTGAGCGAGCGCGGACACCATACAGTGCTTTTTGTCTGCGATTCCCAACTGATCGAAATTTTCAGTCATTTTTTCGGGCGGTGATAAACAGACAGTTTATCAGATTTTCCGTGATGTTTTAACCAATCTTTACTCAAAAAAAAGGATAAGGTAAGTATTCTTGATATATTTTTGTTTGAATTTGGCATAAAAAAAGGAATATCAATTGCGTTAATACTCGAGGACTGGCTGTTTCTCGACTGGCTCTCGGGAAATTTGCCTCCGCTGATATCACCCCTCGGCGCGCCACCTACCCAGGCGGCGAATTTTTTTTCCGTACTCGAGAGGGCAAATACCCCATGTGCGCATGCGCGTGGACTTGTGATTTCTCTGCTACTTCCCATACGAAATGTACATGTATTCGCATCTACTGTGCACGATTCGCGTTCTACGAGTAAACGATGGCATAGTAGTCTTCAAACACAGACTCTGATTTGCCAGTTTGACAAAACAATTACGCATATATCGTGCGTAGCAATAGTACTAGTATTCAAGTCTGAGTAGTTGTATGATTCAGACATTTTAGTGCTTACAGAAATGCATCCCAAATTGAATAGCATGGTATAGTAGTCTGCAAGCACAGACGCTAATCGGACAGTTTGACAACATAGTGTCTTGAGTAGTGCTTTATATTCAAATATGTGTAGTTTTATGATTCAGACCCTACTGGTGCGTGTATTGGAAAGGCATCTCAACTTTCAGAGTGGCATAGTAGTCTGCAAGCACAGACGCTAATCTGACAGTTTGACAAGTACTTCTCAGCACACTACTAGTATGTTGTCAAACTGTCAGATTAGCGTCTGTGCTTGCAGACTACTATACCATTCTATACAAGTTGGCGACTTGAATAAAGTACTTCTCAGCACACTACTAGTATGTTGTCAAACTGTCAGATTAGCGTCTGTGCTTGCAGACTACTATACCATTCTATACAAGTTGCAATGTATTTCCATATGCACTACTGGGTCTGAATCATACAACTACACAGACTTGAATAAGCACATCGCGACACATACGCATATTGATTTGTCAAACTGGCAAATCAGAGTCTGTGTTTGAAGACTACTATGCCATCGTTTACTCGTAGAACGCGAATCGTGCACAGTACATGCGAATACATGTACATTTCGTATGGGAAGTAGCAGAGAAATCATAAGTCCACGCGCATGCGCACATGGGATTTTTGCTCTCTCGAGTACGGAAAAAAAATTCGCACCCAGGCGCGCCTCGGGGTGAAAGCAGCGGAAGCAAATTTCCCTTGAGCGTATAAAGATAGCCAGTCCTCTCGTAGCAGTCGATATTTCTATATTAATGCCTCACAAAAGTGCACTAACGTAGCACATCGACACGGTTTTGATCCTGGGGCCTCACAGTAACGAGGTCATTGCTTACCCACTGAATCATGACTTTACGCAGCGGGGGCTAGGGTACTTGGCCGCCCCCACAAATACCAAAAAACAAAGAAAATGCAATAAGGTTTCAGTTATGCATTACATTTTGCCCCAATCCCCAACAGAAAAAAAACCTCTGTGTGGCCATTCCTCGAACCATATTGCATGGCCCTACAGAGGGAATGTTTTTTTGACTAGGTCGCCGTTTTATTATTTCTTTTATTACACTGCTTTGTATTTTTTCTGTACTTTATATTGGCTGATTTGTGAACCTGTACTGAAAAATTTGCCGTCACTTTGTCCATTTTGGGGGGTTTTACTTACATGTCCAGTGGTAAAGAATATTCATTTCATTCATCGTTACCACCGATTTGAACTGTGATTAAGATGTACTTTGCGTTAATCTGGTAAAGTAGATAAAAACATGTTAATAAACATAAGAAGTAACGTCAAAACATCCGTCCTTGCTTTTTCATTACTTGTGTTTTTAAACAAATTAAATATTCAGGAGTTCCAACATGCAAAGGTCTTGCTCTTCAGTTTCCACAATTCCACCCTCACACGTCTGTTGAGTAAAGCATATATGAGTGGATCGAGGAGGGCGTTACAGTATCCCAGCCACATCGTTAAAACACCAAACCAGTGATCCTCCCCCTCACTGATCCGGATGTAGTTTGAGTGATACAGCAAGTATGGAGTCCAACAGATGATCGTCGTGAAAACAAGCAGTGCACCTGCAGCCGAGGAATAAGAGGGATATATAGGAGATGCCAGTGTAAACGAACAGTTGAAATTGAGACTAAATTAGCTTTTCAATATCCATTGATGATAATGACGTTGCACACGACATGTGATTCAGTTGCGCTATTTCCTACGCTATAAATGCAATTCGCGAATCGGCCGGTAGTTCAAAAGAATATAAAGTTTACACTTTTCATTTGCATCATTCACTTCGAGGAAAATGCTACTCTCAGCTCATCAAAATCGCGTAGCTGACGCAGCCCTGCGCCAGCCATCGTGCACGACGGACGTACGAGACGTTATTCAACGATTCTAATTTTTCAGTTCATTGCAAAATAATTCATACCTCAAACACCGAAAATGCATAAAGCTATGAGACGCTATGAGACCTTAACTAGACTGTTGGACATAAAGGCCCGAATTCACAAAGGAGGTTTAGATTTAACCCATGGTTTAAACCCTCATTTACATAACCCATGGTTTACAAATTAGTGCAAAATAAGCGTACCTTGCCGAGCGGGCGTCTAATATTGGACCTCTGACTTGTGTCGAGCTTATTTTGCGCTTATTTTGAGCTTATTTTGAGCTTATTTTGAGCTTATTTTGAGCTTATTTTAAACCATGGGTTATGTAAATGAGGGTTTAAACCATGGGTTAAATCTAAACCTCCTTTGTGAATTCGGGCCAATGTGAACCCGAAAGGAAAGGCAATCTTTTCATAATTTTTAAACGTTGATTATGAAAATTGCGTTATTGAGCCAATCAAGCTTGTGAAGGTATTGATTAAACACAAGTAATTTTAAAGCTGTATTTGCCCTTTTAATTTTGCATTCACTCTTTGTACATTGTCACTCTCGTATGGCACGTCCGAGCCCGCGTCAGTAGTCTTACGTCACCAGTATGACATGACGCCTTGTGCGCAATGGGCAAACGATCAAACTACCTACCCACGAGAATGACGCGTTTGTGAGCTTCATGCCGCTGACGCCGACGTTTCATCTTGATCTTCTTGTCCGTTGTCGTCGCGTTGACGTTCCTGACGCTCCTTGCCTCCGTAATGGCGCTGATGTTTTCGTCGTCTTCAGCCGAATCCGACAGTCGTCTCATTGGCGCTGGTTGGGGAAGGGTTACTCGTGTTTCCAATTCCTAATCAACGGGATGTAATATCATTATTATTCAGCTGGCCATTGTTTTAAACTTGGATTTGGATCCAATTTAAATGCATATACATCGATGGGTAGAACGGACTGAATGTCATAAAGTTTGACATTAATGTTCGTATCTAGCAGAGAAAAAAACATGGGGTAAGCAAAATTAAGGAACGAAGACTTAAGGTAAATACCGGAGATATTAATACTATATTTGTTATTACTAATTAATACAACTAATAATTTTGTCGTTAGTAATTGAAACACCACTTTTCAAATCATAGTTGTATTGATATAATATTACATTGTGTGCAGTTGAAATGTCATACTGAAACCGAAAGCTTGAAAGACCATTAATAAGAATTCCCCAACTTTAAAGTGCTCTAAGTTGAATTTGTATACAAGTTGTTAAAACATGATTGCCATATGATTGCATTCCATAAATTTAACAAGTACGTCATCAGACCCATCTCATAGTAGCTGTCAGGATTAAAGTAAAGTAAGGGGGAAATTTATATCTAGATGAATATTTAGCTAAGAATGTCCTCAGTCATGTGCAACTATAAAGGAGTGAAAGAGAGAAAGAGAGGGGATAGAATATTAAGATTGATATTAGCCAATGTTTAATAACACACTTACTTCACCTGAGTCCATCACACTTCTATTCGACACATTCGACAACGACCCCAAAGTGGACATCGATGAAGACAGCTGGTGACGTTGAAGACTCAAGCCCTCCTTCCGAATGAAGTACGCGATGATGACGTACATGGCGACCAGGCCTGGGATGGTTAATCCTAAATATAAGACGCTGCAGCTGATCCGGAAAATATCGCTTCCCCAGAGACGAGTGCAGTGTTTCGTGCTTTCGTCGTATTCGTAGTCTATCAGGACACCGGCTGAAGCTATGGATGCGATGATAATTCCTACGAGCCAGGACGCGACGACCATGACGTAGACACGACGTCGATTTGGAGGGAAACGCCGGGATAGAACGACGATGAGGAGACGGTCAGTGGCGATGGAGAGAATGACGGGGAGGTTGGTGAAGGAGAACATGATGGAGAAGAATCCGTTCGTCTAAAGGTGGAAATACCAAAGTTTAATCCTAAGTCCATTAAGCCCACTGTACACTATAAAAGTCTCCTATCCGGTTTTCAAACAAATGGCAATTATTTTAGATAAGGAATCCAAACAACCATTATCTCCGTGCTTTCGATTCTAAATACTAATAAGAATGCTAACGACCGGAACTTTCTTAATTCCTCTATTATGAGGACCGTTCTATTAAACAGAGCATGGTGATAGAAAATATTCAGAGGAGTTGAATGAACTTGTAATGGAAAGTGCGACGCCCTTGTCTTCTTGAATACAGAAAGGCCTATTAAACAATAAAATAAGGACAACTTATACGAGAAAATGGTCAGACATATATAAAATATATTCAGGTTTAAAATAAATCTACTTAAAATGTCAGGTCAACATAAATCTAAGCCTATGCGATAGTTATGGTCAATAAACTCACTTTGCATATTCCATTATGTGTTGTTAAGAAATGTCCACTATCAAAGACAGATACCAGTGAGAAAGTCATACTGGTAAGCGCTACACCAAGATCCGCCACAGATAGGTTGAGGATCAATATGTTATGATGGTTCTGTCTCAGACTACGTACACGTAGGATGGTGGTGATGACGAGGATGTTGAAGAGTATTGCTCCCAGCATGATGATTATGAGACTGTTTGATGGAGAAGAGAGGGGTGAAGAAATAAAGAGGCCAACAGATTATAACGACAGGGGGATAAATGGATGAAGCAGGGATAGAGCTCAAATAAGAGGAAGGGAGGCATTTGGAGGGAGAGATATTAGGGTAAATAGAGAAAGGGCGAGACAGCGAAACAGAGAGAGAGATAGAGAGAGAAAGAGAGTGAGAGAGAAAGAGGGAGAAGGAAAAGAGAGAGACGGGAGAATCGAAGCTTTAAAGTTGTAAAAAACATAATACATTACAGACAGGTGAAAGAGAATAAATTTCGGCACTTAATATAAGTTTGTTTGTTTTTATTTCCGTATAAAATCATCACAACATACAAATACATACATAACTGATTACGGCGGATAGCCCATTTCAGGTGTATTAACAAAATACGCCTGTTCTTCCATGGAATCATACAATGTCCTGATGAAGGGTAAGGAAAAAGGTACGGCTCTATTTATTCTGTCACTTGCATACTCACATTCAGATCGCAAATTGTCTAAAAATAAAGAAAACACCATACCTTGATGACTCAAGCACAACTTGAACAATCGAGCTGGTCTTGTTTATTCCAACAAGAGAGAGATTTGTATCATCCATAGTAAACATTATCATCATTTCTGAAGTCGAAAACATGGTTCCCTGATCATCGCAGACCAATGAATATCAGGATGTGGAACTGACTAGAAAGCAGAATGATTTTCTTGACGAGTTTCATATTAATTAAGGCTAAATTTAATGTAAATATTTATTAGTATCAATAGAATTCATAAGCGTGCCCTTTAGTTTTTAAAAGAGCGTGTTATTAAAGTGAAACTAAGTGTCAGATATATTTCTATTAGATATCAACATATAATATTTTACTTCCTCGTTTTATTAATAAACTGTACAGATTATAAATAATTAATGTGTACAGATATAGTGCTATTATTTATGACCACCTCATTTATCCTGTCCGTTTTAAATTATTCTGGACATAACCATCTAGTCCGCGTCATGCCTTTAGCAAGCGGTTCTATATCAAACTAAAAAGAGATTCGATCATTCACATTATGCCCTCTGCAAATACAAATATTGCCCCCCCCCCCTGTCACATACACGCAACCCACTCACACACACATATGTTTCATATTTTCACTTTTAAAGGTCTAATCACATTGTAGATATATTATTAAGTCCAGCATCCAGGGCATGAAGGCCAAATACTAGACATAATTCAGCATAAGTCCAATAGCCACTTACATATTCGGACAAAATACGACCTTCCCCTTCGTTTGTAATTTTGACCTCAGAGTATCAAGGAAATGCTCATAGAAAAAAAAAACTTATCAGTTAATGTTAAGTACTGTAAAAGGGTGAGAGTGCTGAGGCATTTTTGTCATAACTAGCCTGTCCATCGGTCAGATGCTGAGAACTGAACAAGTTAAAGAAGAAACTAACACAAGTAATTATTTATAATATGAAGCAAATTGATAAATCATGTTTATTAAGCTTTTGTAAATAGTAGAAAATCTAAAAATTGATCTCATGCTAAAACAATTATTGAATGGCAGAAAAATATTTGATTTGAATCTGTCATTAAATATAAATAAATAAGTAAGTTTAATGAATTAATTACATAATTGTGGATATAATTTGTTGATGATGTGATTATGAAAAAAGAAGGTTAAAAACGGTTATTGACAAAAGTTAAAGTTCATTATAAATGTACACGTGAAAATAGGTACAAATTAGTGTACGGACTTTATGTCAATATGCTTGTGTTGCCAACTCATGGATACTGTTGCCAATGTGTGCTGAAAGGATAACAAGTCTCAAAAAATGTATTTTTCATTTACACACAAAATTAACGAAATGTGTCAGTTGACAGATTTGGGTTTGTTTAAAAAGCTTATGATGGTAAAAATATAAATAAAAATGTCCAAGTAGTTATGGATTCTTTTGAAAAAAGGAATTTAAAGGCAATGTATTACTATTAGAGAGTTAGAAAAATTGCTAAAATGATTTTGATAACAAGCAATCTTGTTTGCTACACTCAGACACCTAGACAATTTAGTGGATTTGCAGGATTGGACCTAATTTAGTCTGTTTACTTTAAAAATGGGATATATACTTGATGTTAGAATTTTCAGTCAAATTAGATGAATAGATGTATCAACATCAATCTCAGTTAAGATTTAACAATATATTAGAGGATAGGGTTTATTGACAATTGATGTTTTTGTAGATTCTTTTATATTTATTTACAAAGGAAATATTTAAAAAATATTGACTTATATCAACGAGAAATAAAAACCAGCTCACAAAAAGAGGTGTACATTTTCAAACCGTTTATTAAGTACATGTCAAACTCAGATTTATATGTATGAAAAAGATGACTCAAAATATGTTATTTTCTGTACATTATCTTTACAGATTAAATAATACCTACACCAGGAGGACTATCTCATTCTAATAATAATAATAATAATACTCAGTTGTTATATAGCGTTTATTACAATCACTAAGCGCTTCCAAACTTGGGGCTCATCTCGGCTTGTTCTCTGTTCTATCCAGTACAGTTCTTATGAGTGTCATCTGTACCTGCTCTGTTCCTACACACGCAAATACACACATGCACACGCACACACACGCACCTACCCACACACAACCCACTCACACACATAGGTTTCATATTTTGAAGGTCCAATCACTTAGCTCATGACTAATGATGATGATGATGATGATGATGATGATGATGATCTAAAGGAAGTGAAACGTGTCATATCTATTCCCTAAAAATACAAATTTGGCATCAATCATGCCAGACATTTAACATTGAATCTTGGCATCCCGCCCCCCCCCCCCCCATAAACGAAACTGATATCCTACCAATCGAGCGGCTTCGATGATGCGTCAGTGATTGAAGCAATTCCGCTTCCGGATTCACACAATTCTGTTTCTACACACGCTACACCAAGGGTTCTCTAATTTTTTCCAAGATGGTCCAGATGTGATTTCCTTGAAAGCTAAAAAGGTCCGAAACAATGGGCATTTCAAAAGACAATCAAAATTTGAAGGTCTGTAACGCATTTAGGATATATCAGTGGTCCGGAATTTGAGAAGCCCTACCATATAGCCCCATTGCATACAGATGACTTGGAAGATATTTTTTTTTTTATAAATAACAATCATTTTGTTTAAATTATATTTTAAAGTAACTGTAAAAACAGAAAAAACAAGGATGGTTGATTTTTGGTATTGAGGGCGCTACACAAAATATTTTTTTGTGAGATAATGAAAAACTGAGTGTCAAATTTGAAAGAACTTACAAATTGTTTGATCGAAATCGGTTCAGAGACGGCTTAAAACTCCATACATATAGCCATTTCTAATATTTCTCTCTCTCTCTCTCTCTCTCTCTCTCTCTCTCTCTCTCAATATTCTCGACACCTCTACCCCCCTTCCTCTCTCCCTCTCTCTCTCTGTCACTGTCTCTCTTCTCTGTCACTTTGTTATGTTTATCTCATGTTCCATCGTTTACCCTCCCAACTCCATAACCTCTGCTTGACTGAATCCCTACGTGCAAGTAAGGTCCCTTTTATATCACCAGTATAACCTATAGGCCATCATTTGTGCATGTTGAAAAGTTGTTTACAGACTGGATAAGATTACAAGGGACTGCACGTGGACAGTGAATAAGACAAGGAAACTTAACTATTAAACTTTTATCAAAAATGTTTGAAAATACGTTTAAACAGTAAATATCGATTCAAAACTTGCAAGAGGTAAATCTTAATTATGACAATAAATAGCTGTCGTTTTTGGACCAAACTTTTAAATTTCACGTTTGTTGGTACATTCGCTTCGGCCTTCGTGGTCGGTTCATCAAGGTAAATTTGGCCGGTCGCTTCTGAATTCCCAGGCCAGATGAATGCTATTCATAGCTATCTTATGAGCAATTCAGACCATGATGGAACTTGAACTTTAAACAGTGTTGAAAGGTTAATGTTTACATACTCGTTAAAAAGAAATTGATAAAGGTCTGAAGTTATTTGATAACAACGTCTTAAAATACTTAATAAAAGGATATTTTACTTCTATTTACTTTTTTCTACTTTTTCTTTTTCTTGGTATTCTGCTTGCTTGCTTAACGTCTCATGTGACAAAATTTATACTTCGAATATTTTTTGTTTGGTCTTTCAGACTTGTCATGACATGAAGTAAAACTATGTTTTAAAACTATCACTATTCAAACATTTGTGAATTATATAATTGCGTGACGGGTGGCGGCCCCGGAGGATTATATGTGGCCGATGTACCTCCTTACCATTTCATCTGATACCACACCCCTTTTGCGATCAAGAAGTGGGCAAATTAACACCTTCATCATTCTGACAGAGAGGGCTCTCTTGACGAATTGTGATGAATTGCTCTTCGTGATGATGACATGTTACCGTTAGAGCAAGTACAGGCTCCTTGTCCCACACGTCACATACCACATTTTAAGGTTTCAGTATATTACATCCTTTTGTTAAGTTAATTACAATACTCGAGTTTTTTGGCAGACCAAATTATGAAGAGAAAAGACATAATTGGTGTAAATTTATGTTCATTACTCTACGATACGTGGTAACGTATGAAGCACCAAATCAACAAAAACCTAAGACTAGCCCGTTGGTATTTTATTCAGAGAGTATATTTTCTCTACTGCATTCATATTAAAACCCAATTTCTTCTAGATAACTGAATTTCATGATATCTTGATAGACGAAATTTGTATGACGGATATAGGCCAAATTGATTCCCTTGTTTGAGGGACAATTAAACCCCTTATAAACAAAGAGGGGGATTGTTTTCTGGTAAAAAGGTCTTAGATTCCACGATTTAAACGTAAATATCTTGATATCTATACAGAGCTTAAAACTTAAAGCACTTCTAAAGCTGTAGAAAATTTGTAATCATGAAGTGAACTCAACCGGCAATTGAATTTATGAAAGCATTTGATTAAAATCAATAATTTTTACTTCAAAGTGCCGTTGCATACAGTTCATGCTAAAGACTTTTTTACAGTCCTGTAACATTACAACATTTATCAGACTTTTCCACCCACCATTAACGGGGAAAGGGGGTGTGGTGCCCCTTTAATAGCTAAATTATGTCCTCATTTGGCAATACCTTTCCCCACTATGAAAAGTCGTTACCTCCACATAATTATGAACCTGGTGCACTTTGTACACGCAATCACTCATCTCCAATGATATCTTTTAATTTGTCCTTTGAACAAAACTGTATAAAAACATGCAAGTCTGAACAAGCTAGCCCGTGATCTTCGTTAAATACCATTTAGCTTCTCGAATAAATGAATTTTAAAAAATATATATATATATATATAATTTTCTTTTAAAAAGCAGAGATTTGATTTGAGATCGGTACAATGGCAGCAATAGCAGAAGAGTGGCAACTTATTGAAACCATTGAAACAAATAGAGGCTCTGGTCATCACCTAATAATTGGGTCAGTAGATGAACAGAGTGTGGCTCTCAAGGACACTCATACCGGTGATATTTTTGCCATTAACTTGGCAAATAGAGAAACAACTCGAGTGATTAGTAGGACAAGGGATGCGGTGTCTGAAGACAATTTATTCCGCTGTGTCTCTCTTGGAGAATATAGAACGGAAGGTCACTTAGTCGCATTCGGCACCCGTGATAGAAATATTTTAATCATCAAAAACGTCAGGCCATTCGAATGGAAAATCATCAAAAAAATTCAATTGGCAGATCCACCAGGCGTTGAACCAGGCGTTCCACCAGACGTTCCACTAAAAAGGAGTATTTTGCTGACTGTCGCTACAGACGGTACACTTATGGCAGCTGCCTATGGTTCATCTAATATCCATCTGTACAACCCGAATGATTGGAGTTTTATGCGAAGTGTCTCTACTGGGGCTGTGATAATTCATGAGATGCATGCCATGGCAGATGGACATATTGCAATCAGGACAAAGTGCAGTCCCGGGAACAAGGATGTCTGCATCTTGAATGTCTCTCGAGATATCGTCCATACCCTACACGGCCTGCACCACAAGGATGTCAACGGCATCACCGTAAACAAGGCGAATAATTCCATTCTAGTCTTGTACAGGGACCGCGACCGTGATGACTTTGCCGTTGATGTCTATTCACCAAGTGGAGAGTTATCTGCGCAAAGGATCTTGAGTTTCAGTAGGATGGGAGTGACTTACCCAACCTTTCTCTGGTTGAACCCAAATCACATTGCAGTCCATGAAGACGCTGGGGGTGATATCTACGTATACAGCCCTGAAGGGCTGGACCTACTGTGAACATTCACACAGGCACGAAAATTACTCTCAAACGGCAGTGTCGATGGTGACTTTTGTCCACGGTCCGTTGACTCGTACAACGAGTGAAACAAAAATTGCACATAGTACCTTGTAAATATGTAGCCCTTTTTAAAACTCACTGTCGATACTTCAGCGCGAGTTCAGTACTCAAGCAGCAGTATGATAAAACACCATGGGTGGAGTGTACTTACAACATGGGAAGAAGAAGAAGAAGAAGAAGAAGAACAACAAGAAGAAGAAGAAGAAGTAGAAGAACAAGAAGAAGAAGCGAGCGCGCAACTATTTAAAACAAATTGTTATAGTGGCATCTGCTATGTCTACATGCACCTGCTAAAGTATTAATTAACCATGAAACCATGATGCTGCCCAAAATTGGAGATGGTTTTAAAATAATTCACGTACACCTGTGGTTTTAAAACAATTATTTTATAGGCAGTTGATTTAAGATGTAGACTCTATTCTGTGGTAGCTGCTTCCCGTATCCTAAAAATGTCCAACTAAGTCTTGGCATGACTTGCTTTAACCCTCGGTTAAAGATTCGAGATTCGAGATTCCAGACTCCAGATTACAGATTGTAGATTCAGTATTACAGATTGTAGATTCAGTATTTCAGATTGTAGATTCAGTATTACAGATTGTAGATTCAGTAATACAGATTGTAGATTCAGTATTACAGATTGTAGATTCAGTGTTACAGATTGTAGATTCAGTGTTACAGATTATAGATTCAGTATAACAGATTGCAGATTCAGTGTTACAGATTGTAGATTCAGTGTTACATATTGTAGATTCAGTATTACAGATTGTAGATTCAGTGTTACAGATTGTAGATTCAGTGTTACAGATTGTAGATTCAGTATAACAGATTGTAGATTCAGTGTTACAGATTATAGATTCAGTATAACAGATTGCAGATTCAGTGTTACAGATTGTAGATTCAGTGTTACATATTGTAGATTCAGTATTACAGATTGTAGATTCAGTGTTACAGATTGTAGATTCAGTATTACAGATTGTAGATTCAGTATTTCAGATTCGAGATTAAAGATTCATGATTCATGATTCAAGATTCGTGACAATGCGTATATCTCGCGTATTCAAAGCTACTCTACAGATGAAAACGTACAGTTCTTTTAAAAACTACACACTTTACTCTTTAACTTCTGTGATCTGTTCACATGCTTCTCAATCACAATAACTTCTTTATCTTTCCTCATTCCATTTCACCTCATTTTGTTGGTGTACAAACACTGAAAACAAAAATCAAAAAATGTTCACATGTATTAAGTGTTTAATGTAATTTAACTTCATTTCATTTTAATATCTTTCCGTTCTTTCATTACCTTAAATGTTCCCCAATTTCGTAGATACCCATCGGTATTCGTTACTTGTATGATTCAATAATTGTATTGGATTTTGTAATAATATATGGTTTATGTATATATGTTATTAAATTTTTTATATTTGAGTGAGAAAATAAATAAAACATAACAAAATCTACATCTGTTCCTCTAAATGGCACGTAAGCAATTCGTTATTTGTATAATTCAATAATTCTATTAGATTTTGTAATAATGTATGGTTTAAGTATATAATTATGTTATTAAATTTTTGATTTTTGAGTTGAAAAATAAACGAAAAGGTATATCAAGCCTACCACATAGTATTAAGAAAAGCCTTCAATCTCGAATTAGGTAGCCTAGTTTTCAATCATTTTGTCATAGACAACGAATTTGTTTCAATTCTATGTGAGAATGGTGAAACATTTCTTGGTAAGGCAACATTGAGCAAACTACCATTTCGAATGAGTTCGCAGAGTGACCTTGCACGTTGCAGAGGAGCCTCGCAGAGACGGGGAAGGATGACCTCTCAAAAGTTTGCCTTACTCATGGTGATAATACGCATACAAATTCATACTTTGTAAACATTGTTCGTTTAGATGTCCCCATAAAGGGCTTATAAGAATAACATGTAAAGACACGAATATACAGTTTAAACAATGCCAATGGGCGTTTACAAAACAAACATAAACTTATAAACAAAAAATATAATACCTGAATGTTTAAATAATCGAATTATTGATCAAAGGTTGCATCGAATCAACAACTTAATTCTAGTATTGTGTAAAATAAAAAGGTAGATATGGACAATTAGATTTAAGAACAAATAGTGATTCTGTCATCTTTTAGGAATATTGGTATAACTTTATACGAGAAAAATATATATTTCACAAATGCTTTGAGCAGAAAAAACAAGAAAAGTCTTCAATCCTTGGCAGCAAAGTTTAGTACTGCCCTCCGATTTGATTTGAATCCGGTATTAATTTTTAAGTTCAATGCTATACAAGATAACAGGATCAAACTGCCCATGTTGACTACAATTAGAAATATTTGAGATTGCACTCGACGATATACATGCATGCAGGAAGTAACACTATGAACATCACGGACAAAGGAAGCGGACAAAATATCGTCATTCTACCCTCAACAAAAGAACATCCCTTCACTGCTATTATGTAAAAATGTGTAGAACAGGTGAATATGCATGTGACACCTGTTCTACACATTTTTACATAATAGCAGGGAAGGGATGTTCCTTTATCTACCTGAGGAACTGTATATTTTATGCGCACGCGGCATACCAGTACCTTGAGCATGTAAAGGCGCTATATAAATATCAATATGTATGTACCGTATGTACTAGATTTAGGAAAATCAAGGTTGACGCATTCTCGATCGCCGACTGAGACGACGTAACGCATGCGCATCGCCTTAAAATGACGTCACACGTTGCAGTCAAAGCTGTCGACGTGCAAATCTAAAAGTCCCTAATATTACGTTACTTGGCGAAATATCAAAAATTCGTATTTGTAAAAAGCTATTTAAGAAACAGGATAAGCTGATGTTGTGCAATTACGGTTTCTCTTAGAAGTCCAGTTGTCAGTTGTGATGGATATTTAATAATTTCAAAATTATTATCAGAGTTCTTTAGATTTCATGGGGACTAAATTCCAATCTAATTTTCAGAGTAGGCCTTGTGTAAAAAGACATTCAGTATGGCCTGTTCTCGCCCGCATTGGGTTCAACGTGATGAGTTGAAACTAGACGTTGAGGACTCGCCCCGATTGCTGATGATCGAGGCCATTGATATGAACTCTGTCTAATCTAATGAAATAATCAAAGAAAAAATGCTTTAAGTCATATTTAAAAAAACGGCGGATCGAGTCTCTCACAATTCATTTTCTTTTATTCAATTCTACAGGACGAATATTTGACCTAACGGGTTCCATGGACACAGCTTTTCTTTTCCTCGGATATGTAGATATATTTAGCATCGTAGTTCTTTTGCTTAGCCTACTCCATGGAAAGATTCTTCATCTTAGATCATCATCCAAAGAAGCATTGTAAGATAAAACTTAGTAATTCTGTGGTTAGTACGCATTGGCCATTACAAGTAGTGGGTTATTCATGTAGACAAAATGCTCATTTTTATATAGCTCATTTTGTGTATGTTATTACCAAAGAAAGAAAAAAAAGATGTCAGTCAGTCACTCAGTAGTGTCTGACAGTGAGGTCTAGGAGGTAAACAGGTTTCCTTGCATAATCTGATTACTAGGACACTGCTAATGTTTAAATTTCACAGATACATGACATATTCATAATTCCTGCAAATTCCTACAGAATTTTAACTTGGCTGCAACAGGGACATATTATCTTTAATACTCTATAATCCTTAAGGTTTTGGCGTATTAATAATTGTGTGAAGTGTAACAGAGAAGTTTTGTAGTGCTTCAAGTTTGACCAATGTGAGATGGTATAATTATGAATCAATTGTCAATGAAACGAAACGGTACTCGGGCAATATAGTGCGTGGCACAGTAAGGGTTAAAGCTTCATATTATACTAAGGAGTTACTAGCTAGTAACTCCTTGATCATACTATAGGAGTGCATATACAAACAATACTGAAAAAGTCTAGTCATCTAACAAGTTTCAGTAAACGATACAATATTACAGCTGTAGTACTGCTGTTCATGTGTTAACTTTTATAATAGCGTTGATTATATTCAGTTTTTGAATAATATCATATCTTATTAATGTTATCTTTGGATGTGTTCTCGAGAGCTTTGTGTAATAATTGTTTTTATATTGCTATTATTTTATTTGATGTGCTTTTATGTAACTATGTTCAGCTCTCGGCCATTTTCAGTACTTGTAATAGTCTAAATCATTAAAGCCCCTAAAAGGCGATGAAAATACAACTCTAATCAATCGTTGTAATCGAATCGAAAATTATGACACTCCCACCCCCCCCCCCCCCCCCCACTCCCCCCTCGAAGTTGCTCGTGTTTTTACATACAGGAATGCAACACAATATGTTAAAATAACTGGGTATCGGTAGAAAGGAGGTGGACGTTCCATAAATGCAAAATGATGTATCATGTACTGAATAACTTTGACCCTTCTTACCTGTCGAACATATTGTAAGATCCCAGACTCTCCACAATCATAACATCCGGAATGCAACCAATTTTGGACTAGCATTAACTCTGTCACGAACAAAGATGGGTAACCTAGCTTTTTCTCATGAAGGCGCAGCATTGTGGAACCTACTCCCTTTTTGTGTTAGACAGGCCCAATCAAAACATTCATTTGCAAATCTATATTGGAGAACATTGCGTGTGTGATTATTTTTATTTCATTTTTTGATACTAAGTGTCAAAATTTAATTGAGAGTGGCTCCTATTAATGTATTCCACTCTCATGAAAATTTGTCCTTTCCCTTGTATGTAACAGTTTATTCCTGATGTGTATATGCTTATATTATTATTGATCTATTTGATAGGATAAGCATCAACTCATATTGTATCAGCTGGACAAATATTGCTTTGTTGTATATTATCGGGTTATATAATAACTATAAACAAAACAAACAAATAACCCTAATATATATAAAATCATGTATACGTCTTTTAACACTGTTTGTTATTTCATGTATTTGTAATCATTTGTTTGTGTACAGGGCCTCTCAGAAAAACAGTATTAATAGTGAAAGAGTTACCCTGTCTAAATAAAACGAATAAATAAATAAATAAAAATAGAATAAAATCATTCAAAAATACATATACAATAATGCCAAGCAAATAGTTTAAAAAAAGAATGTAAAAACATTGAAATATATCAAGGTGAATGTTTGCAATATAGAATAATCAAATATTTTAAGTACAATACCGAGTAACAGAAAATAATGATGTTAAAAAAAATATGAAACAGACTATTGGTGAGTAACTAGGTGCCATAGAATATTCAGTGCGGCATTTGGGAACGACAAGATCGTGTCTGGCGGCTTGCCTCGTATTTTTATCGTCTTTTCTACTTAACTCTTGGAAAAATTCTGAGTAGTAATCAGCAGGCGCGTAGCCACGGGGGGGGGGGGGGGGGGGGGGGCACGTGCCCCCCCTAAAAAAACGGTTGAAATGTTGTAGACCCCTTTTTTTTTACCTCGATCGATTACATGTATGTGCCCCCCCCCCCCCCCAAACATCAAACTCTGGCTACGTGCCTGGTAATCAGGAGAGAGGCCTTGACAGCATTTATAAACGAATATATATCGGAAATAAGCTATTCGATATCTGAAAGGTATCCAGTTCAGACTTGAGAAAATTTCCTTAGATGGGCTATAAATATTACACCTAAGGATCAGACGGGCTGCCCTCTTTTGTAGTTTAGTAATTCGATCTACCTGATACATGTATATTAAAACGATCTCCCCATATCTCACAGCAGTAATCCATCTGTGATTTAATGAGGCATGCATATAATAATTTTAGAGTATCATTTTCTACAAAAGGTCAAATTCTTTTTAACATCGCAAAACCGGCAAATATATTTTTACATACAGAATCAACTTGTTCATGCCACATTAAATGTTTTAACTATTATTATCGATTATCTCGATTCTCCCAGAGAGTAGCTCTTTTAAGAAAATATTTCCTTCAAAAATACAAATTTATTTGTATAGTTCTTTGCATGCATGATTAAGCTAAATAAAAGAAAGCCATCTGATTGTTATTCCCCAAAAAATTACGTTTTATCGTTTTTTTTACTCGTCGTCTTTCTCTCAGGCTGTCTCTCTCTCTCTCTCTCTCTCTCTCTCCTTCTACTGTACTTTTTCTTTCTCTTTCTTTCGAAACAGAAAGGCTTTTAATCAATGCGATACCAAGTCTGTAAAGCCGAGGCAGGCATTCAATGAGTCATATACTTTTATATTTCCTATACTTTTAGTGAACAAGGATCCCTCATACATCTTTGCAACAAACATGCAAAATAAAGGTTTATTTTTCTTCAACTTCTGCTTCTTTATTTCTTCTTCTACTTCTTCTTTTTTCTCCTTATTTTCTTCTTCTACTTCTTCTTCTTCTTCTTTTTAATTTTTTTTTTCGGAACAAGGGCAAAGACTGCATAATCTGCCGATTTGTTGTCAATGTTTTATAGTTTCACACCAGATTCAAAGAAAAATTTTGTCAAGCAGAAATTATAGTGTTCCAGACTGCATCACTACAAAATCATGTTCCTAGCTCTTTCCATTTTTTCAAAATCAGATTTTCAAAATCTTACCTATGATGAAATATGGAACTGTCCGCAAATATAAAACAAGGATCTTTCTTTTTAGTCGCTACATGCGCATGAGTATTTTATAAGTCATTTTCTGTTGTTCTATTATAGTATTATAATTAAAAACCCAGAAATTCATTTCATGTCATTTCAGCAACATTTATGAATCGCTCTATCGAATTAAAAATAAACCACGTTGGATAAAGCCACGTTTTAATTTTAGTACGCCAGTGGCTTGGGGATAGATACCGAAATCAGTAAAAATCATTTTCCAGAGCTTCGAGCTGATATGCTGCTCTGTACTTAGCCGTAGATGGCGTTTCGTAGTTCAATGGTTGCAAGATGGCTAAGTTCGAGTATGACGAGTCGGGTGGCACTTCACTTTATTTTCTGGTTTCTTTCTATGCACTTGTCCTTTTTCCACTAACGTATTACTTGTGGCCTTCTAAGCACAAAAAGGGTGAGTAATATTTCATTGGTAAATCTTATATTGAACCGTGGCAAGTAACTTTGTTCTTGAGATTGCCAATGCGCTGACGATTGCCGTATGGGATGAGAGCCCGAGAAAAGACACGTTAACTTATCGTGCAGCGACCCCGGCGTCCTAGCGTAGGCCGGATGCAGAATGGTGTGTGCCCGCCTGAACGTGTAGGCCCTATGTGTTTTCAAAACCTAACAAAATAGAATCTAGATCTAGATCTAGATTGTATGGAAATTATGTATTGAATAGCAAAAATTACTGTAAATCTACAGAGTAGATTGGCGCTTGTTCAGAAAAGTATCCAAAATTTGACCCGTAACTCCGGCGTGGAGCGTGTGCCTAGCCTGTGTCATGTCATGATGTGTGAAGTTATCTACGAGTAGGGAGGCCAATGCCCGGGCGTAAGGCTTCTACGCCTACGATTTGTGCGCTCGTCGCCCACTTCAAAAAATTAGCAGAGGGAAAAAAATGATGTAAAAAAAAAAATTGATGAAAATAAGAAAAGAAAATAGAGTCTACAATCATACATTTCACAACATACCTATAATAGGGAGGCCAATGCCCGGGCGTAAGGCTTCTACGCCTACGATTTGTGCGCTCGTCGCCCACTTCAAAAAATTAGCAGAGGGAAAAAAATGATGTAAAAAAAAAAATTGATGAAAATAAGAAAAGAAAATACAATCATACATTTCACAACATACCTATAATCACGGATCTGTAACAGTCTTTCACCATTTGTTGACGATCTTGCAGATTTTGACGTATTTGAGTCCAATAATTCTCGTAGCAGAACAACTTTACGAACGCGCATCCCAGACTAAGAAAATCCTAGAGGGCGTAGAGGTTTGCTCACTAAAAACCTTCTCATGGGCTGAAGGTAGACACTAAAAATATGGGATCCGTTTTGAGTAAAGAACTTTTGATAGAGATCAACATTTCAGATGTTCACAATTGCCACTTCTAACAACTAGAAAATATAAAGAAAAAAGATTATATCTTTTTAAATACAGATTTTTACAAACTGAACATTCGAAAGTAGATAGAGTACGATGTTTCTGTCAATCTTGCGTTGGTTTGAGCCCTATAGCTACATCCATCTCAAAATGAGAAGAAAAACTGTGAACAGTGACGTCATTGTTCGCGCCAAAAATAAAGGGTATTGCGACATATGTCTGAGCTCCACTGAGCTCCGGTCAGATCGTGCGCAAAGCGTAGTCTTATTTATAGACCCTAGTACCTTATTCTCACAGCACTAGATACGAGTGTCGTGCAGTATAATGTATGAGAAGTGTTAAAAAAAATATTTCAGTAAAAAAAAAAGTCTACGTGAGCAGTCTATACTCCAATTGAGAATTGAAATGAAAGCCATGATTTGAAGGTGTGTGTTGTATGACACATGGTTAGTGAGTGTGTATGTTACGTATAGCGAAAGGGAGAGAGAGAGAGAGAGAGAGTGAGAGAAATATTAGTACACGTACATGACGTACGTTGCATGGATCATGCTACTGTGTTCGCTGCAAGATGGATGTTAATTGGACCTCGTAACTTCTCGATCGTTGATAATAAGGAATACTCATGAGGAAATCAAATTGTTGGAATACACATCTAAGGTAAATATCAATGAATTATATATGTTTCTTAGCTGCCAATTTGTATATTCCTTCTTCATTTTTGAACCATCGCCTTCGGCTCGTAGTAGTAGAAGATGGAATCGTTCGCACATTGATGGCTGGATTTCAGCCTGCATTGGGGCTTGCCTGCGCGGTGTGTACGTACGTGTGCGACCGATTCAAGGCTAGCCGCTGTTGAGTGATTGCACTTTCGCGCGAAGTTTTAAACTTCATCATGAACTTTGTCCGGACAATGACACGCCCATTGCCTCGGGCCTGTCTAATTATCAACGTAATTTCGCGACATGAATTTATCTGTTTCAAGGCTCTTGCGTACGGCCAAGGCGTAGAAGGAAGGGAGTGTTTACAAGCTGGATATCTCCTATTTTATGGAACTTCTGGAGTCGGCAGATGGGTGAGTTTTCTTAGTGAAAGTAAATGCTTTCTTTTAATCTTTGTTTTATTTTAAACAAATTCGTAATTAAAAAGTTAGATTTGGGCATTGGCCTCCCTACCTATAATCACGGATCTGTAACAGTCTTTCACCATTTGTTGACGATCTTGCAGATTTTGACGTATTTGAGTCCAATAATTCTCGTAGCAGAACAACTTTACGAACGCGCATCACAGACTAAGAAAATCCTAGAGGGCGTAGAGGTTTGCTCACTAAAAACCTTCTCATGGGCTGAAGGTAGACACTAAAAATATGGGATCCGTTTTGAGTAAAGAACTTTTGATAGAGATCAACATTTCAGATGTTCACAATTGCCACTTCTAACAACTAGAAAATATAAAGAAAAAAGATTATATCTTTTTAAATACAGATTTTTACAAACTGAACATTCGAAAGTAGATAGAGTACGATGTTTCTGTCAATCTTGCGTTGGTTTGAGCCCTATAGCTACATCCATCTCAAAATGAGAAGAAAAACTGTGAACAGTGACGTCATTGTTCGCGCCAAAAATAAAGGGTATTGCGACATATGTCTGAGCTCCACTGAGCTCCGGTCAGATCGTGCGCAAAGCGTAGTCTTATTTATAGACCCTAGTACCTTATTCTCACAGCACTAGATACGAGTGTCGTGCAGTATAATGTATGAGAAGTGTTAAAAAAAATATTTCAGTAAAAAAAAAAGTCTACGTGAGCAGTCTATACTCCAATTGAGAATTGAAATGAAAGCCATGATTTGAAGGTGTGTGTTGTATGATACATGGTTAGTGAGTGTGTATGTTACGTATAGCGAAAGGGAGAGAGAGAGAGAGAGAGAGTGAGAGAAATATTAGTACACGTACATGACGTACGTTGCATGGATCATGCTGCTGTGTTCGCTGCAAGATGGATGTTAATTGGACCTCGTAACTTCTCGATCGTTGATAATAAGGAATACTCATGAGGAAATCAAATTGTTGGAATACACATCTAAGGTAAATATCAATGAATTATATATGTTTCTTAGCTGCCAATTTGTATATTCCTTCTTCATTTTTGAACCATCGCCTTCGGCTCGTAGTAGTAGAAGATGGAATCGTTCGCACATTGATGGCTGGATTTCAGCCTGCATTGGGGCTTGCCTGCGCGGTGTGTACGTGTGCGACCGATTCAAGGCTAGCCGCTGTTGAGTGATTGCACTTTCGCGCGAAGTTTTAAACTTCATCATGAACTTTGTCCGGACAATGACACGCCCATTGCCTCGGGCCTGTCTAATTATCAACGTAATTTCGCGACATGAATTTATCTGTTTCAAGGCTCTTGCGTACGGCCAAGGCGTAGAAGGAAGGGAGTGTTTACAAGCTGGATATCTCCTATTTTATGGAACTTCTGGAGTCGGCAGATGGGTGAGTTTTCTTAGTGAAAGTAAATGCTTTCTTTTAATCTTTGTTTTATTTTAAACAAATTCGTAATTAAAAAGTTAGATTTGGGCATTGGCCTCCCTACTACGAGTACGACTACGGTAATGTCTCAGATCCTCATTACGGTAGATAACTTCACACAGACACGCCCGCCCGACCCGCAACCCACCATAGGTATTGTATTGTGCAGCGGTTTGACGTGAAACCTGTGAAAAAGTGTAGAGTCTATTCATATCAATGTTTTTCCGAAAAATACTCCAAAAATAACAAGAAAATTGACAACAAACAGGCTATAAACATAACAAATTTAACTCATGATCTTTATTTGGACATTTAATGAATATTTACTTCATTTTGGGTATGTTTTAGTAGGGTATCTCCACGCTGGAGTTACGGGTCAAATTTTGGATAGGTTTCTGATAGGCCCGAGTCATCACAGGTTTTGCCGAACCCGGGTTTGACTTGAATATTTCGGGCGGGGACCGGGTACCCAAAATTTTCTCCACTGACACTTAAATTTATGTGCATGCAGCGGCGGAAGTTAAGACTAGGTGCTGTTCTAATAATGCGACGGAAAAGACAGTTACTGCTTTCATAACAATAAAATTATCAATTGAATTAAATTAAGATGCTTTAAAAAATAAATGTATATCGTTTCAGTTGACGGTAGGTGTTTTTATCGCTCTAAAATTGAGGCTGCAAGGAAGGAATCAGGCTTCGTGCGTGGTACTGGTACCAAGTGCGTTCAGAAACGGAAGTGGAAATATGACCCACTGAAGACCGAGCAAGTTAAGAACGTCCAACCCACAAGACTAAAGTGTTGATCAGACTACTACAGTAGTAATGTATAGCTTCCTGAGTGAGCTGCCAAAGGGATTACCCAACCAAGTACAATTAAATTGTAATACTAATTTAATACGGTAGGCATTCATTTAATTTTCAAAATATATCCACAACATAATGGTTTACCCTTGACATTTTGATGAAGGAAAATAATTTAAAGCTCTTGAAATAACATCGAAATGCCTTTCATTCATTCTAAAAATGAGTGTGTAATGGCAAGCTGAAGTTACGAGTCAAGTTTTTCAAGCTTGATATGCGTGTTTACATCCCTACACCGTCATAAATCACTGTAAAATAATAATTTTCTTTGACAAATAATACTATAGATATTCATAATATCTTACAGATGTAATGATATTTCATGAGCTACGTACTCGATATCGAGTAGACTGTAGGTGGTAGTATGCAGAGAGAAAAAAAATGTGCGGGCCTGAGATCATGTGATATTTGCGTACCTATCACGTGATTTTTTTTTTCCTCTCTACGAGCTGCTGCATGTCTGTAGTCTACTGCGCTGCATGACAATTATGTCTCATTTAAAAATGATGGCTAGCTGAACTCGATATTGAGTAGCTCATGAAATATCATTATTTCTGTAAGATATTATGAATATCTATGGTATTATTTGTCAAAGCAAATTATTATTTTACGGTAATTTTGTTGAATTGGAGTCCCTTAAAGTCTTACGTGATGTTTTTTAATTGGTTTAATGCTTATTGTTCCGATCAGCTCGGACGATGGTGAGGGATGTACACACGCATAATTCGCATATCAAGCTTGAAAAACATGACTCGTAACTTCAGCTTGCCGCTACACATGTATTTTTAGAACGAACGAAAGTCACTTAGATGTTATTTCTAGAGCTTTAAATTATTTTCCTCCATCAAAATATCAAGGGTAAACCATTCCATGCGTTCCTTGTGAAAAACACGTTCGCCTGTGCAAAGACTTTGCAACATGGTAAGAGAATGCAATGGTCAGGAAAGCAGGCAATCAGATGTATCGTTGCCAGTTTGATGCTGACATTAAGGCAGTAGCGATTGATTTAGTGTGAACAAGCGCGCATGGGGTATTCGCTGAATTTGGGGATACTCTAAGCGCATGCCTTTTTACACTAATTGGTATCGTCGTGATAAAGAAATTCTTTTTTTTTTCTTTCTTTTTCTGTTCCTCTGCATGTATAGATGATCCAGAGAAGGCCCGGAAAGCATGTCACTGTGACCCGTGCGAGTCAAAAAGGGCCCAGATTAAGGCCCCTACCACTTCCAGCACTGTCAAAAACTTTGCCAGGTAATAAGTTTCAAGTTTTGTTGTACTACAGACATTTTTTTCCATTGGTGTCACATGCAGTATGAAATACCATGTGTTGAGGGCCAGAAAGGCAGTTAGTCAAAAAGAAATCGGTCAAAGCAGTAGGTCAAAAAGTTAAGTGGATAACAATTGTAGCTTTTCAAAATTTCAAAATACCTCTACATGTACTTCAAAAAATAACTGGTATTATAAAAATGGCGTTTATTTCTCTCTTTTTTAAATTTAATCAATAAAATACAAAATAGTTTTTTTTTTGCAGTAGCCACTAGCCAGTAGTGCAACAACAACAAATGACCCACACACAATAGATATAAAATGATCAATCAATTCTGTGTAAAAGATATAGCTCTACATGTATTTACTTGGGCTAATTCTTTGCAAAGTCATTAGAATTAGATACCACAGTTACAATGGAAAATATTTGTCATTTTGGGGAATGCATGGCCATGGAAAGTCAAGTAAGTGAGTTTTTCAATGAGGAGGGTGCTTATTTTCTTGCTATTCACTTCATATTTCTAGCACACTTACCGGTAGTCAATTTTACTCAGAACGTACCCTGAGATGTACATGATTGGGACTCGGGAGATGACATTATCAACAAATATTATTCTTTCTTTCATGAAACATTGTTCCAAAACATCTAACTTGTGAATGAACCAATTTTTAATTTAAAGAAGAAATCAAAGCTTTATCTTACTCACAAATTGAAGCAGTCCTATATTGATATTTTGTCTGCATTTAAACCACTCATGTCATTGACTCTTTGAAAGGATTTATAATTTGAGTAACAGACTTTTAAAATTCAAAATTATGTCTTCTTTTCTCTATCAGGTGGACATTTTTGTTTGTGGCATGGGTCATCTTTATTCTAGTAGCGCTGAAAGCTTCCCAAGTAGAAAGGGATCATATTGAGTATGATCCTTTTGAAATTTTACAAGTAGACAGGGTAAGTGTATTTGTGTTAGCTACATGTACATACACATATCGAAGGGTCAGTGACACAAAGACGTAACTCTATTTTATCCACTTTGAGAAAAAGTGGTTTATGTGTCACTGAGCACTTGGGCCTTAAGGAGTTAAGTCTATGTTTCACTAGCCATTGAATTAAATGGGATGTTGGGTGGAGATAAGTCTTTGTGTTTCCTGGAATGCCCACTTTTTTTCGAACATTTTGATATCAAATACTCATTTTGGCAAAATATGGAGTTACCTCTTTGTGTCACTGAACCCACGATATGTACATGTAGCTTATGACACAAGATTTACAGTTAAAGATAAAGTTGAGTTCTGGTCATGTGATTGCATTGTGAAAGAAACGGTGTGGAATCGACCAGAAAAGGTTAATCATCTAGCATATAAGAATTTGTGTGTATTGCAAGGTTCTGGAATCATCAAAATGATAAGAAATATGGCCAAGTCTTGATAAAGTTACAAACACTGTACACAGAAATATGTATATGGGACTACACGAACACGTGGTATAAAAATCCTACCCGGATTTTTACGATGTTACGCGACATATTTAGAATATGAAGGCATTTGAAAAGCCATGCTTTTCAGGGAACATGTCTTATCTGATGTTCTTCCACACTTGCGTTATAAGAATGATAACACTCACAAATAACTTTTCTACTCTTCCCAGAACTCAACCTTCTCTTTAACTAAATTATTTATACCCCTTGTAAATTTGATGTTTTATGTGTTTTTCGTATTCATACTAAAAAAAGAAAGGTGGACTAGTTGAGTAGGGGCATTTGTTTTATACTTTTAGATAAAAGCTTTAATATTTCATGTATAGGATAATAACAATTTAGTTGTTAAATATTTATTAGGCACAACCCGTATACAAATATTAGAATATGAATCCAAAGACTCAATATATATATTTGGAAAACACTGTAAATATTGGTTCAAAATGTGGATTGGCAGTTGTGCTGGGAAAAAAAGATGTTTATATGATATAAGTATATATTTGATATTACTTGATTTCCTGTGTATTCAAATTCATGAGATAACCATCCTCTTAGGCTGGTATATGTAGAGGAATAATCTATTCCACTCAGCCCCCTCCCCCCCCCCCCCCCCCCTCTTTTCTGCTTCTTGGAACCAAATGGCTTTACATTGTTCAGTTTCTATTTTTTGTTACAATGAATTGTTTCATCTGTATAAAACAGAAATAGTGATACTAAAGTAATACATAAATTCCATTTAAATCAATGTGAATATCAAATCAGTATTCTTTGTTTGCAACAAACTCAAGAACTTGTGGAAGACAGGTCTTTTAAACCTTTTTTCTTTGTTTGATCAATACAAGGGAGCATCAGAGGCAGAGATCAAACGTCAGTATCGTAAACTCAGCAAGTTACACCATCCTGACAAAGAGGGCGGCGATGCGTCCATGTTCATGAAGATCGCTAAAGCTCATGCTGCGTAAGTCAACTACATGTACTGTAACTCCTTTTATATATGCCACACAAATAATCTCACTGTGCCACATTGTATCTATCAAGATATAGATTTTTTAAAGGTTTCAAGATTACTTGACTGTTTCTGGGTCGAGATTAACCAATACCCGTAATACTTGGACTGTCTTAGAGCTTATCAAGACCAGAAAGGGGTAAATTTGCAAAGCCATTGTGTCGCTCAATGCAATCCTTCTGTCTACATATTTTTTGTGTAAAATCGCTCATGTGGCAAACAGGCAGCAGTGCATAGAGGCAAAGAGAGCAAACCGAAGTGTTAATTTCTGTGTGCTTTATCTATTGGGCTGTAGTTTGCAAAGGAAATCACACTTTAGACGTTGGAATAAAGTCAGACCCATCTTAGTGGCTACCTCTCTTTAGTTCTCATGTATTTTGTCTCCCCCGACAAAGAAATGTGTGCTGTAGAACCTGTCTAGAGTGGTCACTATCTCTGCTTTCCCTTGGGTGGCCTTAATAGACAGATTTGACCTGATTTAGATTTGTGTATCAGTGTATAATAAATGTGGAATTTATGTCAGGAATATTTCTGAAAATCAACTTGATTAAAAAAGTTGGCAAGGAGGGGTAGAAGTTCATCTGTGGAAGAAGATATAAACATTAGTAAATGGAACATTTAAACTACTTTATTATATATTTCAAAGTGTAGTCTAACAAATGTTGTACTGGCAATAATACATAATGTTATGATATTCAGGTGAAATTTTGATGAAGGATATGGGTCAGTGAAATATAAGAAGATGAAGAAAAAAGAACTAGATGGAAGGAAATTTTGCCCTTCAAGTAACTATAATGAGCTTTGTCATTGAAGTATGAAGAAATATCTTTATCTTTGAACACTAGTTTGTCAGACAGTTGTAACATATGAAATTATACCCAAAGGAATAGTGATATATCACTGTGATAACCCTTGGAAAATACAATTTTATTACTTTTTAAAAATCTCTTTCCACCCTATTGTGGTTATTGCTTTTATACAGGTTAACAGATGAAGAGTCAAGAAGGAACTGGGAAGAGTATGGCAGCCCTGATGGCAGACAAGGTAATGAACATCCCTAAAAGCTGGTATCTTGCTCTAAGAACCTTTGTGGGCCGGCATGATGTTAACTCTGTGTCAAAGGATTTTTCATTTCATTTATTTATAGAAAACATGTAAAACACAAACATGTGCTTTGGATCAAAATATGAATGAATTCACAGAAACAAACATACAAACAAACATGTAATGGACCTAAAAAGGGAAAATAAGTGTACAAACTAGTATGTGAAGGGGGAAAAGTAAAGGCAAAATTGCTTGTCAGGGTTACTCCCTAGAGTAATGATAATAGCACAATTTAATAATTGGGGGGGGGGGGGGCATTTCAAATATTACAATTACTGGGCTAAGTAGAGAATTGCATATTAAACAATTTTTTTTTTTTTTTTTTTTTTTGGGGGGGGGTTGTTTAAAGCTTTATATTTGTCTGATCCTGGGAGCATTCACATGATTAATGCAATAAGTGAAATTTACATTTATATGTTTTTCTAATTGTATGCCATACTGTTATATTTTACAAAACACAGTAATGTGATTTAAAACATGGACATAAATTGGCACAATCAATATTTTCCTTGCAAGTGAGTGATATGAATTGACATTGAACCTGTTAGTAAAACAGTGGTAGTTGTGAAAACTTGTCTAAACAGGCTCACCGGTGTGTCTCTTAAAGCCTTAAAATATTTGTATTAATATTCTTCATTTCCTCCTCTAGCCACAACTTTTGGTATTGCCCTGCCTGCCTGGATTGTGGATCAGAATAACTCTGTATGGGTAAGTGAACTTCAGAGACTGACATGATATCATCTGTTTGGAGCCAGAAGGGTGGTAACTCACATACTGTACAACTCAAAGTTATTGCCCTTTTGGCTGACTGGCTCCAAACAAACGATATGACAAGTGGCAAATGGGATATTCAATTTTGAAATTTGTGTGAAACATTTTTTTCTCCAATGGCAGTGGGAAGGTGCACATACATGTGAGTAATGCATTAAAGGTTGAAGATGGATGTGTCTTAATTTAAATAAGGGAAGGTATTGGCTTTGAAAATTTTCAAGTGATCAAGTTATGATGCCTTTGCTTTTGATTTGGACAATATTAGATCTTGGCAAGGCTTAGCGAAATTGGTTAACAATAGATAAATACCACTTTTTTTCTTTTGTGATATAATGTTAAACCGTCACTGTTTTCTCATATGACAGCAAGGGCTACAGTGTACGTCATTCAATTCATATTTTCATGATTCATTGTATTGCCATATTTGCCAGGTTTTTATTTGAAGAAAAGACAAATCTAAAAAAAAATATTGGAATGAAAAGGAATTGAATCATGTCAAAAGCAAGCTGTTATATGTAAAGCTGTCATGGCGGAGTGGTTTAAGCACTTGACTTGAAATTTAAAGGTCGTTGGTTCTATCCCAGACACAACACTATTGTCTTTTGGAAAGGCATTAATCTATATTTGCTACTCCATACCCAGGAGAGAAATGGGGACCCTGTAGGATGATAAAAGCCTTTGTGTATTAAAGTAATTGCCATATGCCCTCACGGTGACCATAGGGTGGAAATATTCCCCAGGGAGTGGAGAAGGTGCACAATGTGCGCCAATGAATCTGATGACGGGTAATTATATCTGTAAAGTGCTTTATAGAGACTGTATTTCGTATTGAGCGCTATATAAACCCAGATTATTATTATTATACAATGATTGAAACCGATTTACAAGTTTATCATTCATCATCCAAGAGTGAGTTAGACACAGCTTCCCTAAAACTTTAAATCATCTTTCCCTTCTTGTCTTGTTCTCTAGGTGTTGGCTGCATATGGATTAGCCTTCATGGTCATCTTGCCAATTGCTGTGGTGAGTATTTAACCCATCAGAGTACATCGTCAGTGAAAAAAAATTATAAATGAAGTCACACTTTATATGTAGGTTGCTTCATTGGTTCAACTTGGTATTTCATAAGGCTTGTTTCACATATGATGTAAACTGCAGCGGTTTTGTAATGATATCGTCAGATGCAAACAATAGGTGTGACAAATGTGATTCACTGATCAGACTATTGATATGAATATTAGGATCAAATGCATCATATAATAATGTTTTATTGCTGGGATGCATGGCATTACTATGATGTTCAGTAGAAAATATGTGTATGAAATGTGAAAGAGATAATATACTGATAAGAATAAATTAAACTGATAGAAATATGAGCAGTGATTTGCTTGAATATAAAATTAAATGATTGTTATTGTTTTTCTTATCAGGGTACGTGGTGGTATAGATCCATCCGCTACACTGCAGTAGAGATCCTCATAGACACCACACAGCTTTTCATGCACTTTCTCTACAAGACCCCTTGCATGAACCTCAAACGTGAGTACAACCAATCGAAGGTTCCACTTAAAGGGATCGTTTAACTATGTTAAATCTGAGATACACGGCCCTACGTGTTATCAGTGTCTGTGCTATGGTATAATATTTAAGCCCTAACAAAATTGCGCTCCAAAATGATCAAGAAATGCCTCAAAAAAGTAAAAATCTTTGAGTGACCCGGTTTTACCATACTTGTTTTCCCCAATAGACTGTAGTGTTATGCAAACCGTTTTCAAAATTTGTAATTCCAATCATAAATATCTTGATAATCAAACAGGCGATCGGTTTGTAAAACTCATGGGGTTCCTGACTGACCTGAAGGTTTATAATTATCATTGCAGCATGAGCTAAATCCAGAATTTTGTTTCAGAATCTAAGACAAAGTTACTGGATCCCCTTACCAGAATGTTGCATCATTAAGAAAGGATTTCTTTGAAACATCCCAAAAATGGTTTACCTGTGTGACAGTTTCAGTGTGTATAAAGTCTAGACATCTTCCTCAGATTTGTGCTGGCAGACTGAAGTTAGCTGCTAGTTTTCTGATCGACAAAAGATGCCCTTTTGGCTATCACCGCCTCATAGATCTATGCCAGACCCCTCCACCCCACCCCCTGATGAAATTGTTCAGCAGTCAGAGTGTTGCATTGCTTACTCTTGAAGAGATGTTGTGGTTGGGTTGATATGAACCCAATGGTAGAAGCTTAGAATCCCTGCCACAGCACTAAATATAAACCTTTGGCAAGAAAACTCATCTACATTTGCCACTCTCCACCCAGGTGAAGTAAATGGGTACCTGATAGGTAGAATTTCTAGAAGGCTTGAGAACCTCATGGTACATGTAGCTCTGCTAAAGCCAGGTAAATAATTGACTTAGCAAACCACAGTGGAAATTATTGTATAGTGGCAACATCTCAGTATGAAAATGTAATTTAATGGACTAGCAGACAATTTTACTAATTTATGGAAGTCTTTCCCAGCATTATTTTACTAAAGGAGCTTGTGTTGGAATATTTTGTTATTATTTATTACCTTCTGTGATGTCTTCCACGTTACAGGTGCCTTGATGATCTTATCTGGATCATTTGAGTTTGAGAAGAGTCATAACAGTCAGGTCGTTAACAGACCAAGCGACAATGAAGAGCTCCCCCCTGTGAGTATTATATGCCAATCTCAATTTTCTTGGCCTGGGTTTGTTTCAATACTACAAAGGAAAGTTGATAGAGCAATATATATGTATTTAAAGCTTATCTGCACTAGTTTGGCCAGGAGGGATTAGACTTCCCTGCATGGTCACTGGCAGGTGGTTATCTCATCAAATCAGCTCTCAATTAACATAATGAAAAGGGGATCATGGGGGATCAACAGTACCACTTAGGCATTGTTGGCTATATTGAGGGCACAAGTAACTACAAGTAGTGCAGTCCCGTTTTAAACTTTGCTTTCACAAATGAAGCCTACTTTCATTGTATCTTTGATGGCAAATTTAACTTATGTCAGTCATTACTGGAGGAATAAATTCAAACAGTAGGATTTTTGCAATGGAAGAACATTATAACCATTATACAATTAATAGTTTTGATTTTTACAAAGGAATACCCGGTATTATTTGTGTCCTACAAACTGTATGTCTTGTTTTTTTTATTTCTTTTAATATAACACTTTGCCTTGCTATTTCCAAGCTTTTGAAGGCAGATTTTTGCTCAATTTGAATAATTATATAAACATACATTAGTTCATCCAAAAAATATCTTATCATTTAATCATCTTTAATTGCAATGCATTTCTCGGACATGCACAAAAACTGTAGACAAATTCTGTTTATTATTCTCTTCTGCAGCTTGTGAGGGAGTTTTCAAATGACATTGGTTTGAAGAACAAGGAGCGGCCCTTCTGCTATCCGTACAGTGTAAAGGTCCGGACGCTGATATACGCCCACCTTGCTCGGGCAGACCTACCCCCGAAAACCTTGGATATTGGTAAGTATCTGCTTTGGATGATTCAAACTTTCTGAATTTTGTTGCAGATATTGTCATCAGGGGTGACAGTTTTCAGGCTTTTGTCTGATTTTAGGCCCTATCACCTTTTATTTCAAGGCCTTTCCAGGCTTCATACTGCACAGAATGTATGGCCTGTATCATTTGTGGGTCTCTATTCAGGCCAATTAGGTAAATCCGAATGGTATCCCTGGTTAATTTTGTTCCAGATGTTGTTCCAAGTTATCCGTCTATACAATTTAAGAACCCTTTTTAGATTTTGGCAAAGAAAATCATCCCTTTGCCCAAACGTAGCTATATTATCAAATTTATGTAATTTTAACTGCTTTATCATTTGAAAGATTGATGCTTTATTTGGTGTATGTAATCTCAGAAAGATAATTTTATACTACTATACTACTATATCAAGTGTTTAGATGTTATAGGTTGTAACATCTTACAATATATTTAATTTGATTTAAATCATAAACACTGGACCCAACACTGTACCTATCCCCGAACCTTAGCCTATTCACTTGCAACCCATATACTAACCTAATGATTTTGATGGGATAAATCCTGAAACAAATGTTGTGAGAGCGATTGATTGATCAGAATGATACATTGTGAACCTTGTGTGATTGCTTTTTGTAGATCGTCTCTACGTAGTGAAGAAATGCCCTCAGCTCATTCAGGAGATGGTCAACACAGCAGCACAGCTCATCTTCTGGCACAAAATTAACAAAGGAAATCGTGAGTTGATAATTCTTTCTTTATTATTTACGGTAAGTAAGAAATTGAGGAAACATGAACATCTTTTCACGAACCATTGTAAGTACAAGTTCGCTGACAACTCATTGAAACATGTGTATTACATTTAATAATAATGATAATAATAATATGCCTTGTTTACCCAGGGTAGCCTCATCAGCCTCATTCATACTGTTCTCCCTGAGGGCCCCGCAATCATTTTAGTGGGACTTCTGTGAACTTGTATTTTATGAAAATTGTATGAAATGATGCCCAGGAGTTCTTAGCCAGGAAAGCATGATCCCTGTGGGGGGTCTTCAGCCCCTAAATTCAATGTGCAAAAGTTCATGAGGTGTGAATGTGTCTTGGAAGTAATGCATCCATTCAAATGCTACGTTCAGTTGGTGTAAAGGAACAGATATGTCAGATGGGGTCGGGAAACTTAAACTGAAGTAAATTCTTGGATCAAACAATTAAAAGGATCAAGTATTATCATTCTTGAAATGTGATTTTTACTTCAAAAATGTGAATCATGAATCAAAATATCAATCATGTGTAGCTATATAAGTAATAATAATAACAATTCTTTCATTTCTTCCACTGCTGCTGTAAACACTTACCCAATCAATGATAGAAATGATTGAAATTGAAATTATATTATCCACTCATTAAATCTTTCTTCTTTTTTTGTTTTCTTCCAGCTTCCAAAGAGCCAAGGCTGGAGACGATAGAACACATCATGAAGCTGAGTCCGATGGTTGTACAGTCCACATGGGATAAGTCCCCACTCATGCAGCTTCCACACTTCACAGAAGAGACACTAAGACTGTGCCAGTCAAAGAGGGTAAGCAGAGCAGGGGCAGGGCTTCTTGACAGGTGGTAGCACACTTGATGATCAGAGGGGGCGTTTCACAAAACTTGTCATCAGTGACAAATGACCGTTTTTGTTTTTTTGTTATAAGCTACTGAAATCCTTGCTTCTGATTGGTTATCAACAGATTTGTCACTGATTTTTGTCATTTGTCATTGAAAGAAGGCTTTGTGAAACGGGTCCCTGATCAAACATGAGGAACTTGACTTTAAAAGTGTGGAGGAGAGGGGGCAGGGAGGGCAACAAGAAGGGATTGGAGGGACTAGTATTACTATGATTGTGAAGTGCATTTTAAACAAATTCATGTAATGCAGTTTGTAAAACATTTGATGATCAGATGAAACATGGAGGAAAGAGAGGAGTTGGGGGCAACAAGAAGGGATTGGAGGGATTAATGATACCATCAATGTAAAGAGCATTGAAATGTTCACGTATTGAATTATGTAAATGTGTTTTAATCAGTATTATTGAAAGAGAGACAGACAAAGAGAAAACAAAAAGTCAGAGACACAGAGATATACACAAAAATGAGGGTGAATACAAATTCACAAACATAGAATGAAAGAAAGCCAGGGAGCGAGAGAAAATATGATTAAGCCCAAGAATTATAGAAACAAAACTGATTTATTTCTTTTGTGGACGATTGCTTGTTTGATATTTCCATTATCTTTAAGGTACTCTATCCAAAAAAAAATACAAGAGTAAAACAGCAAAATGATTAAGAGGAAATTATGGGAGCAAAAATGTGGAGGGGAAAAAGGGAATAGACATAAACATATTTATTTGTTATATAATCCTTCTTGCAATTATGCTTGCTAAATTCAAATTATTATCATTTTTTCACTTACAGAAAAATGTTAAAAGTATATCACAGTTCATCAAGCTCAAAGATCTTGACAAGAGGTAAGTAACTTGGATCACAATTGTTTTAAATCTCTGTATACAACCCAATTGCCAAGTTTGTGAATGATAATAATAATGATGATAATGATAGTAATATAATAATCTCGATTTACACAGAGATTAATACAAAATACAGTTTCTAAGAGCTTTACAGATATCATCACTCTGGTCATCAGATTCATTGGCACACAACGTGCACCATGTTCACTCCCTGGGGATTATTCCTACCATATAGTCACGGTGAGGGCATATGTCAATTACTATCACAAAAGCTTTCATCATCCTAACAGGTCCCCATTTCTCTCCTTGGTATGGAGTGGCAACTGTAGTTCAATGCCTTGCCAAAGGAGATGCCCCTTAAAGGCCAAGAGTTGATCAGTTTAGAGTCGGTGTGGAGTCTGCTTGGCAGTGTCACTGTTAGGTAGTGCTGTGTTAGTATTAATTGATGATATTTTATGCTCTTACTTCATGCTCACAGAGAAAAGAAGAATTGTGACAGAGGTTTAATGTAATAAAATGTTATTAATGATGTCTCTTTCTAAGCCAAGTGTCACATTTAAGGATTCAAACATATTGTTTTGCTGTTCTTGCAGGTATATTCTTCGTCATCTAGATGAAAGGCAGTATCAGGATGTGCTTAACGTCTGTGCTAGTCTGCCTCTGATAGATGCAGACCTTAAATTAGAAGGTAGGAATTACTTTGACTATACAATCCCCAAATTGAAATAAAAATCAGCCCATTAGTCTAAGAGATAATACAGTGTAAGGGGGAAGTGATTGGTAATATAAATATTTAGATTTCATGGATATATTTTAAAAGAAATGGTAAGTGCTTTTATTAATACTTCATTCTATGCAGACTTAATAGTATTTAGATAGCACCTTATCTCCTTTTATTCTTCACTTTGTTTCTTCTTACATATTGTCATTGCCCTTAATCATATTCATGAAGCATGATATACATGTAGTAAACCCATAGATGAATTTCAAAATTTGAAGACTAAACTGATGGAGAAAATATGTATAATTTGTTTCAGTTGTCGATGACGATGACAAGGCTACAATAACAGCTGGAGCTTTTGTGACTGCCACTGTGTATCTCAGGAGAGATACATTTACAGTAAGTACATTGTACCACTTAATTATGATTATAATGATAATGATTATAATAATGATGATGATAATAGTCCCATTTGTATAGCAGCTCGCATACTATGATTCTCCCAGTCTTTGGATTTATTGCTAATTTTTTTTTTTTTTTTTTTTTTTTGGGGGGGGGGGGGGGGTTGTACATGTTGAAACTATGCTTAAAGTTGTCCAAGATAAAATATTGTGAGCAATGTTTCTATTAATGGAGATGTAAATTGAATACTATTCCTGGAATCATACTGCAATACTCTTCACATACTGCAAATCCTCCCCCCCCCCCCCTTTTTTTTCTCTCTTTTTCATGTTTAGAGACCATATATTGTGTTTTGTTTTTTTCTTGTACAGTTACAATCAGATGGTGATATGAGCAGTAGTAACATGGCTATAGAAGCAGGCGGCGACACAGAAGATTTAAAGACAGAAGAGAAGGTGGGTAAATCTAGAGTCTCCAAGAGAATGATGGTCCTCCACCCTTCTCAAATTATGACTTTATCTAGCTATGGGCTGTAAAATGTGTGTAAACAGTTATAAACAACTTTTATTTAGGTATTTGATGTATAGTAAGCAAATAACTACCGTTGGTGAAGGTGATGGGACAAACTATCACTTCCGAGGCGATCTGGATGTAGCTATCTTTCCGAAGCGAAGCTGAGGAAAGATAGCGTATACATTCAGATCGCCGAGGAAGTGATAGTTTGTCCCATCACCTGAAACCAAAAGGTGATTATTTGCTTTATATTCCACATCGGAAACATTTCACGGGTAGGCCTACTATAGTGGTAGGGTCTACGAGAAAAACAGTCTAATTAAATGTTTAGGCCTAGAATCTAGCCTAGGTCTAGTTCTGAAACAAAAAGGTGATTATTTGCTTTTTATTCCACATCGGAAACATTTCACTGGTACTAGACTAGTGGTAGGGTCTAGAAAAAAGAGTCTTATTAAATGTTTAGGCCTAGATCTAGCCTAGTTCTAGACTAGATCTAGATCTAGAC
>JAVYIG010013767.1:0-45223 GCA_035222895.1 Strongylocentrotus droebachiensis | reverse complement strand
ATAAATTGCCAATTATTAGGACATTTCACTACTTCGTATAAATTATATTTAATTAAACATGAATAAGGGAAACATTAACGATGAACTAAAATAAATTCAATAATATGGAAAGTATGTGGAAAAAAGTTCATACATTGAATTATGCAAGTCTACCTATTACGAATGCCTTTACATTGGAAAAACAGACGAACCAGTATTGAAATGTTGTTGCCATTGGCAAAATTAATTAGTGCTCTACTTATACCCAAAAGTACTAATTAAGCTTTTCAACTGGAGGTTCAATTAGTTGGAAATTTTACCAAATGGTTCAACTGGCCCAGCTAGACCAGTGAAATCCAACTGGTATACCCGCTCCAGTTGTGCTTGACCATATGGGTAAACTGGATCAGTTTAAAGGGAGGCTTTACTACTGCAGCTAGAAGGGATTAGACCACCCAGAGAGCCATCGAGGTCACTGTGACAGGTGGCTATCTCATTAACTCAGCTCTCATTTAACATAAGAAAAAGAGGATCATGGGGGACCAACAGGCACCGATTTGGGAAGTTTTCTATATAGAGGGAGCAAGTAGCTACAAGTAGGACAGTGTGCCTTTAATAGCCCATTTCAATTCCCAGGGTTACCAGTTGGCTTTAACTGGTTCATCAACTGGACCAGTTACAACTTGTTTTTCCTTCTGGGATGTTTGTACCCCCACCCCCCCCCCCCCCCCCCCCCCCCCCCCTCTAATCCCAAACTTCTTCCGGCACGCCTGGACATGATAATGAAGGATTCAAAACACGTTGTACAGGAACAGGATGAAAGCGTCATTATGTTGGTTCATTTATAGTGTAATATTTGCGTAATTATTGGGTTGAAAGCGGGTTACAGCAACATATTTCCTCTTCGACGTAAATTTCATGTGAATGAAGAACATGATTCATCCCAAGTCAGCCTCTTAATATTCACATGAATTTCACGCAGATATTTTGACTAAAACTATCACTAACGCTTAATGTGTTTCTGTGACGCAAATATAAAACTTCTAAGAATGTGACAATTTCGTTTATGAAGATGTAATTTCATAACCAAAGAAAAGAAGGCAGAAAGAATTATACGAGGCCCAAAATTTGACACCCAAAATATAAAGAAGCTGGAATTCCGGCAGTTGACGAAAAATTGGCATCCCTCACATGTGCACCATATAATCATTACTGCTCTTTTTTTCTTTCAATGATCCTCTCCTTGACATTTAAATTAGTACAAACATACCTGTATGGATGATGCATTTGCTTTCAATGTAGAGTAGAACTCCTCACTGACATTCCATCCAAGTGTCAGGTCATTCAGGTTTGGCATAGAACAAAGTGCTTCTGCAAGGTGACGTGATGAGGCTGGTGTGGTACACTTGATATCATGAAGCTTGAGAGTCTGGAGCTGCATTCATGGTGAAATATAGTTAAGTAACTCATCAATACATGCATACATTTTGTTTTACTAATTTCTCACTGTATTTTTAAATTCACTCCAATTCCATTAACTACATAGTTGCATTCATAATAACATTCTCAAAAAAAATATTGAATGAATTTTTATTTCAAACTCAATTCTTGTCTGTTGGAGAAAAAAAAAAAAAAAAAAAAATCCATGGAGAGAACTATTTTAATAAACTAGATCGAACTTTGACTGCGCGCAGTTGAAAATGATGCCTCCGCCATAGACCAAAATAGAAGCAATTTAATTCAAGTTTGATTGTAATCTATTAACAGGATCTCAGAATATCATGATTACAAGCTCTTTTTCATATACATGTACACTACCGCTCAAAGGTTTTGGCATCGGTTCCGCCTCGTAAACCGCACCGAACTGTGTACGGTGAACGGCGAGGATCCGTTCGTACTCCGAACTTCGGTTCCTCACCGTTTGCTAACCGTTTGCTCACCGTTTGCTCACCGTACGCTCACCGTTTGCTAACCGAGGAGTTGCGGTTAATAACAGAAAGAAATGTGCGCGCTAAGTCTGCGAGCGTATCCGAAGAACTCTCAAAAGTTGCACACACGTACGCGGAAAGCCATGTTATTTGTTTTATTTTATCATACCGATGCGCGCTTGCCACTGACGTCACAATCAGTTGATTATGACATCACAATCAGTTGATTATGACATCACAATAGTATAAAAGAATGCTCTTTCATTCCGAGCATAAACACACGACAGAATAATACGAAAATGATTATTTACTTGATGTCATTCCCGACAGAGTGATATAAAAATGATTACTTAGTTGATTTCATTGCCAAGACAATGATACGAAAATGATTATTTACTTGATTTCATTGCCGACAAAATGATACGAAAATGATTACTTCGTTGATTTCATTGCCAAGACAATGATACGAAAATGATTATTTACTTGATTTCATTGCCGACAGAATGATACGAAAATGATCAAAGTTCGGGATTGAGTAATATATATAGCAAGACCAAAAATTATAATAATATAATAGCAAGCAAGACTAAGATCGCAATATAGTTCACACCTAAACTTGATTTATTACATTCGCGTGGCACTTGTCACATTCCACCAAGTCCCCAGAGAAACAAGTTATCTCTTATCTTGTTGACATAATTATATCATTCAACGACTGACTCTTATCTTAATCTGTTGCTGAGTGACTTGATGACAGAAAGTGCAGCAATGTACAGTATATACATGTATGTACCCAGGCAGGGAGGAAATGTTGGTTCCCACACTAAGACCTTACTTCTTGGAGCCTTGCCAACTTCCCAGCCATGTTATTTGTTTTATTTTATCATACCGATGCGCGCTTGCCACTGACGTCACAATCATTTGATTATTACATCACAATAGTATAAAAGAATGCTCTTTTCATTCCGAGCATAAACACACGACATAATGATACGAAAATGATTATTTACTTGATGTCATTCCCGACAGAATGATACGAAAATGATTACAGATTTAATGTATCATGTACGGACATGCTGAAAAACAGTATATGCAGAGCTGAAATCATGTTTTTTAATCACCATATTTAAATAAATAAACAAACAAACTTGCTCCCTGGTATGCAATATCAAGGTCACGTTCGAAGCTCCCGGTGGGACTAATTCTATTGGTCAGATTTTATTCCTCTTCTATCTTTCGATTATCTATTCTTGATCATGATTGTCTCTTTCTGTCTTTCCTTATGTTATTCTATGTTTCTTCCTTTTTATTCTCATGTTATTCTCTGTTTTTATTATCATTCTATCACTTTCTTTTTGTGTCTTTCCTTATGTTATTCTTTGTTTTTCCATCTTTCCATTATCTATTCTTTATCATGATCGTCTCTTTCTGTCTTTCCTTATGCTATTCTAATGTTTCTTCCTTCTATTCTCATGTTCTTTGTTTTTATTATTCTTCGTTTCTTTCTTCTATCACCTTCTCTTATGTAATTCTTTGTTTATATTATCATTCTATCAGTTTTTCTTTGTGTCTTTCCTTATGTTATTCTATGTTTTTCCATCTTTCATCTTCTCTCTATCTTTCGATTATCTATTCTTTATCATGATTGTCTTTTTCTGTCTTTCTTATGTTATTCTGTTTCTTCCTTTTTATTCTCATGTTATTCTCTGTTTTTATTATCATTCTATCACTTTCTCTTTGTGTCTTTCCTTATGTTATTCTTTGTTTTTCCATCTTTCATCTTCTCTTCTATCTTTCCATTATCGAAGAAAAGGAAGAAGAAAAAGAAGGGAAAGATGAAGAAGCAGAGGGGGGGGGGGGGGGGGAGGAGAAAAGAAGAAGGAATCAGAGAGCGGGCATAAATAGTAAAAATTACTTGAAAAACGCGTGCCTCTTTATCCCCTTTAAAAAAAAGGATGTCATCTTTTTGTTTGAAGAATGAGATGAAAAAAAGAGAAGAAGAAGGAGAGATGAAGAAGCAGAGGGGAGGGGTGGAGACGAAAAGGAAGAAGGAGATGAAGAAGCTGGGGGGAGGGGGATAAAATGAACTAGAAGAAAAGGGAAAAGAAAATCTAAAATGATAATAGAGTAGCCATCCGATACAAGCGAGAACTTCATCTAATGGAAATTCCTTTTTTTTTGCCCATGAATTAATATTTAAATGACAAGAGTTGGCGTACATTTCATATTATGTTTCAAGTGTTTCTAAACAAAGGGCTTGGAGCCAGGGTGTCTGGCAAGAATGTGGTTATCTTCAAAGTTATTTATCAACAGATTATGTTTGCGCAGTACGATCACGTGATCTTAGTAGTGATGATTGAACCTTCGAGAGAGAGAGAGAGGGGGGGGGGGGGGGGGTTCTGCCCGAAAACTAAGCGCGTGCATTTACATGTACAGGGGAAAATACATAATAACTATTTTATTGTTGAAATACAGCATAATACATGTAAACATTAATATAAATTACATATAAAAGGATAAATATACTAGATACATGCAAACGTTCATAAGGCAGCATCATTGAACATCATTGAACATCATTGAAAAAAAATACAACATTCATGAAAGACTGAAAGTTACTTTTATGAATAATAATCATTAAAGATGCAAACAAAATATTCCTGTTGTTCCAGGACATGATAATCACAAGGATATCAAAAATATTAGTTATGACTTGAGAACGTGTACATTCAACTATAAAACATTATATCAGGATTTTAAAAGTGATATGAGGAAAACAATATATGAACGAAATATTTTATTGTAGTAAAAGATGGACACAAAGATAGAGAGAGAGAGAGAGGGGGGGGGGTAGGCAGGAAGAATGATTTAAAGTGAGACAAGGGGATAGAAAATAAGAGAAGGAGAGATAGAAAAGAAGAGAGAGAGAGAGCGGAGATCGAGACGTAAAGGATAAGGGAAATAGAGACGATTGGATGGACAAGATGCAGGAAATATGTCAAAGAGCAAAACATGGAGGGAGTTAGTGGGAGAGTAGAAAAGTTGGGGTAGGCCTATTATTGTGGTTCATTGAAATATGTATCTGTTAAAGTGGCTTGAATCTGTTACACTAGGCCCAAGTTTCTCTTCTAGCAATACTTTCTCTCTCGTGGCGTATTTATATATTTCTTTGGACTTGTCCGTGATATCAAGTTTTGTTTCAAGAAATAAAAATGAACGAGCACGAATAATAACATACAGCGGGCTGCCCACTCACCAGGCCTCTCGCAGACCGGACTGTATGAACATGGACCTACTACAAAGTAGGTCCATGGTATGAGGCATCGATCGCAAAATTCATGACAATGACTCTGTATTGTTATGTTTTCAATAGGCTCAGCCCATAATGAAACGCGCAAGAAACCATATCCTGTCGGTAATTAAATGTTTTAATTGAAGTTTTACTAATGCTTGGGGTCGGTTGAATAGATTTGTTTTGGTGTAAATGACCGTGAGATAACTAAGCTCTCTAGGCTGCCGCTGTCCGAAGCTTCTTTTGTCAGAGGTGGTGTTGACATAAATTATATACTGATTAAATTGAACTCAAATGAATTGTACATACTTTGTTCCCCTTATCTGCGAACTTATGTATATGAATAAATTATAAGAATTGGTTAATAAGAACTATCAACAATAAAATGTAAAATGTGTGAGAAAACGGAATATGGAATAAAAGGGAGTAGAGCTTGAAATACAGAGTAATACAAGAAGGGATATTATGAAGAGTGAGGAAAAGGCTGGGGGGGAGGAGAGAGTGAACTGAGTGAGAAAGATATGATAAAGTACATGAATGATTAACTCCCGGGTATGCCAACACTTCTTCTAAATCACCACCCTTTAAGCGTCCCCTTTTCCTTTGCCTTTCAATTATTGCCTTTGGATTATATACATGTACGTATTGCAAAAGTTTACAGAAATTGAAACCATGGTCTGGAGTGGAGTTGCTTTAGAGCCAGATAAAAGATCGACCAAAAACACAACCCAAACGAAATCGAAACAGGGGGGGGGGGGGGGGGGGGGGGGTTCAATTACGAAGGTTGACTTCACTTGTAATTTTTAATTATTCGTAATATTGTGCAAAAGTTTTTGTCAAATGAAACCTGCTTGTAATAATATTTTGAAACTAAAAATGGCTTGTTCGACGGAATGATCAGCTTGTTTGGTATCAAAAAAAAAAAAATACGATTGGTGAAACGATACACAAATAAATAGAAAAATAATAGATCGAGGTATTTTTTAATTGCTCTTAGACTGCTACATCTTTCATACCGGGGACTATGGGGACTATGGTGATTTTAGAACGTTCGAAGAAAAAGGGAGGGCTGTTAATCTATAAATGATGTGAAAGAGCGTTTAGCGTTGGCAAAAATAAAAGTTTGTCATCAATGAAAATGTTAATAAAATAAATATGAATATTAATAGAGCTATTGTTGCCCGCCAATTCTGCCAATGAACTGACCTTGTTTGTCGATCGAGAGAGAGAGAGAGAGAGAGAGGGGGGGGGGGGGGGGAGGCTCTGGTAAGCTCCATTTTTCCTTTTGAATATTTCTTACAGGAATACAGGTATAATCAATGATTTATCATTATGTGCGGAGGAAATTCATAACGGTACATGTCAGCCCAATAAAACTAAATAGATAATGCTAAGTTTGGACTTAAAAAAACAGGAGTGAAAATATAAACAAATATTCTGGAGACATTTTTATTCCCTCAGTGGGTTACTGACCTCTACCCAGCCCCGTCTTCCTACTCCTCCTCTCTCTGTCTCTCTCTCTCCCTCCTCCACGTAACTAACATTTCCCAGACATGTTTTGACAGTTCTTATCTAAGTTATATGACACGCCCCAGCCATCTGAAACTGAAAGGGCTTGTATAGTCTGCCAATTCAGACTTTATACCACTTAGGATTCATCAGGAGAGTAATTAATGACAACTGGAAACAAGCAAGTATTTGCTTTCGAAACATAAAGTGGCAACGCATTATTTTGCCAATAAGAAGAGTTAACTTTTCATCTGAAAATCACCATTTAGAGAAAGAACGAGATCGTACGAATCGTTGTTGTAGTGGTTTTAAAATTGCAAGTCTTGTGTCCAAAACTAGACGATCTTTCGGATTTAAACATGGATATTTTAAAAGTGGGATCACGTCATAGAATCAGGTAAGTATGTAATAATTTATCAATATGTAGCTAAAAACGTGCATGCTTCGTGTTTATGCCCAGTAGGGTCGTTTGTATTTTCAAACCAGAATGAGCAAAGCGTAATGGCAATATTTCATAAACAACTTAGCAAAATTTGTTCTATGTCCAATGTATTTATCACATTCCTCTGTCTTCGGTTACTAGGCAACACGCTGTGATAGTTTAAGTTTACCAGACCATTATAATGTTCAATGTATTTGTGGCTGCTTTTACATCTTGAAATAAAGGCTCTTCGTGATTCAGATATTCAAAGATTATTTCTGAAATAATGATGGTATTGTGAAATCCTACCCAAACTCGTTATTTCTCATTATCGTAGATCATTTTTTTCCAGCTAATTACAAACAATGCCTGCAATGGCAAGTCTAATGCTAGTAATACTCAACCATGGGTCATGCTTTTCAGCTTTTATCCCACGCTAAGACCAGCAATATCGATAGGATCGTCTCGAGCGTATACATTTCATTTTGAGACAGGCGGAGATTTTGAAATCGAAGATAGAAGACTAGCAGAAAATTTGATTACCGCAATTTTTTTCAAAAAAGCGATGTTATATTTTATCAATACAAGGAAAAATAATTACATATTTCAATACATGACTTAGCCTAACTCCATCCCTTATTTTGGGGGTATAATTTCTAAACACCCCTTTTGCCTGCCGGTAATCGACGAGCCCAAAGCCCAATGTCTAGGAGTGTGGCCTAATTATCCACTACCATGAAGGGCATTTCCGTCCCTATTCAATGCATGAAAAAGGGATAGTTCTGAATAAACATATGCATTATCACACGTTGAGACAGCCAAAAATCGGTGAAGAATGGTTCATGAATACTTAGATTTCATTTATTTGATGTAAATCACAGACATTTAGCAAAACAATTGTCCCTCATGAAATACATTTCCCCACCAGAGAGCACCTACTGCACCTCTACTGTAATAACTGTTTTACTGCAGTAGAGGTGCACTAGCGACGTGCGTGCGATAGTACTGATTTACTGCGTTACTATTGTATAGTTTATTTTGATAGAATTGTACATTAGCAAACGTGCTTTATCAAATCTGTCATTGTTACGTCACAATACAGCTTTCAATGCGTGCGCTTTATAAAATATGTCATTGTTACGTCACAATGCAGCTTTCAAAGCATGCGCGATCTTAGCTCATCACGTGCGCGCTTTTAGCTAACCGCGATTTCTCACCGTTACGTCACAATACAGCTTTCAAAGCATGCGCGATCTTAGCTCATCATGTGCGCGCTTTTAGCTAACCGCGATTTCTCACCGGAACAGAGAAATCCGCGCGTACGCTCTCTCTTGCTAACCGTTTGCTCACCGTATGCTCACCGTTTGCTCACCGTTTGCTCACCGTTTGCTAACCGAGACTTAGCGGTGAACAACAAAATCATGGAGATTAACCTCGGAGGCTTACCGAAGGACATTGCGCACCAAACCGTAACCGAACCGATGTGCCAAAACCTTTGAGCGGTAGTGTATGACCCTTTGATCTTTGACCTCATGATCCTAAAATCTAATCAGCAAGATACATACATGTCCTGAGTTTGATGGTAAATTGTCTATCGGTTGTAATGATTATGCAATCAGGAGGAGGCGCGACAGCTCAGTCGGTAGAGCAGTGTTCTCGTGATCTGGTGACCGGGGTTCGAAACGCAAGTCGATGCACTAGGACCCTTTGGTAAGGCATTAATCCTCATTACCAGGTCCCTTTGAGAGGACCTAAAGCCGTCGGCCGTCTGGTTGCTTACTTACAAGCAGTTATGCTTTCTTAGCATTCAGGTAACATAACCACCACCACATTCAATCTGAAGCTACTTTTGCATACATAATGAGCCCCATGACCCTGAAACCTGATCAGTTCATTGGCTCTGCAAGATACATACATGACCCAAGTTTGGCGGAATCCCTTAATCAGTTCTTCAGATAACGCGATCACGAGCTGTTTTTGCATACATAATGAGCCCTGTGACCTTGACCTCGCGACCACAAATACTACTCAGTTCATTGGCTCTGCAAGATACATACATGACTAAGGTTTAGCGGGTATTCATTAATCATTTCTTGAGATAACGCGATGACCAGAACGGAGGCATGAAAAGTTTCTATATATTCTTTATAAGGCTTCGAACCTGTTTGCATTGATAAGTCCTAATCCTAATAACACTGAAATTAATATTACCTGGAAATATGCATTTGTTATTAATGTATTTGAGGTATTCATAACTCTGGATTTCATGTGCACAAGACCCCTATTAAGTCAGGAGGCCTGCTGCTATTTGACACATTTTTCCTATCGATCAAATTGGAAAATGTTGGATATTGATTATTGTTCAAAACAATGTAAAACTTATACACACTTAAATTTCAACTGAATCAGTGCAGGTGCAGCTTGCTTTTATTTTATGTGTCATGACTATTCCAATATACCAAGTGAATGGCCTTTAAAAAAGGGTATTTGGGAAAATTCCCACATATGCACATGTGCACCCTATAACTATTACTGCTGCTTCTTTCGATCAACGACCCTCCATGACATTTACATTAGGACACACATACCTGTATGGATGATGCCTTTGCTTTTAATGTAGAGTAGAACTCCTCATTGAGATTCAGATCAAGTGTCAGATCAGTCAGGTTTGGCATAGAACACAGTGCTTCTGCTAGGTGCTGCGATGAGGCTGATGTAGGACACTGGTCATCACGAAACATGAGTTTCTGGATCTGCATTCATAGGGAATATAGGCAAGTAACTCATCTATACATGCATGCATTTTATTTACTAATTTGTCACTGTATTCTTACATTTAACACCAATTCTATCAATTACTGGTACATAGTTGCATCCATTATAACATTCTCAACAAAAATGGTTGATTAGATTTTTTTAAACATTCAATTCTTGTCTATTAAGAAAAAGAACATAATACAGTTTCTATGGAGAGGATGATTTAGTAAGGGTGTTTTTATTTAAAAATTATATATGTATTCATTACAGGGCTTCCAACCTGTTTGCATTGAGAAGTCCTACTCCTACTAACACTGAAATTAAAAGTACCCAGAAGTATGCATTTGCTACTAATGTATTTAAGGTATTGTTTACCGGTACTCTATGACAGGGGAATTTACAGCTATGGTACAGTTTGGTAAATTCAAGCCTTCGTTAGCATTGGCTCTTCAAAAACTATAAGACATATTTTTCATATTAATCAAATTTGGAAAAAATTGGATATTGATTATTGATCAAACAATGTCAATCTTATGTACACGTAAATGTCAACTGAATAAGTTCATGTGTAGTTTGCTATCATTCCATGTTTCGTGATTGTTCTAATATACCAAGTGATTGGCTTTTTTTTTTAATGGGTGAAAAAACAGTATATAAATGTGCACAATATAACTATTACTGCTGTTTCTGTCAAACATGGACTCTCCGTGACATTGAAATCAGGACACACACACACCTGTATGGATGATGCCTTTGCTTTCAATGTAGAGTAGAACTCCTCATTGAGATCCCTCCCAAGTGCCAGGTCAGTCAGGTTTGGCATAGAACACAGTGCTTCTACTAGGTGATGTGATAAGGCTGATGTGGGACATTGGATAACATCAAGCTTGAGAGTCTGGACCTGCGTTGTTCGAGAATATAGTTAAGCAGCACGTCTATATATGCATGTTTTATTCACCAATTTCTCATTGTGTACTTACATTTTACACAAATTCCATTAATTACATAGTTGTACTCATAATAATAATCTCAACAAAAATGATTGAATAGATTTCATTTTCTAATTCGATCCTTACCTATTGAGAAAAAGAACACACTAAAGTTTCTATGGAGAAGATGATTTATTAAGGATGATAAAACAAAATTTCTATAAGTATTTTTATAGGGTTTCCATCCTATTTGCATTGATAAGTCCTACTAAAAACATTGGAATTAATAGTACACAGATATATGCATTTGCTTTTAATGTATTTAAGGTATTCAAAACTCTGGATTTTTATGTGCACAAGGTCCCTCATTCAGGAGGTTTGTTGCTTAGGTACAGTTTGATTAATTCTAGCCTTCATTACAATTGGCTCTCAAAAAACTATAAGACATTTTTTTTTAAAGCAATCAAACTTGGAAAGGTTGGATATTATATACAGATGAAAACAATGTTAATCTTATACACACTTGAATTTCAACTGAATTAGTGCATGTGCAGTTTCTTTCATCAATGTTCAATAAATATTCCAATATACGAAGTGAATGGCCTTTAAAAAAGGGTGGTTGGAAAAAAAAACATAAACATGTGCACCATTTAACTATTACTGCTGTTTCTGTCGATCAATGACCCTCCATGAAATTTACATTAGGACACAAACCTGTATGGATGATGCCTTTGCTCTCAATGTAGAGTAGAACTCCTCATTGAGATTCCATCCAAGTAACAGGCAAGAGAGGTTTGGCATAGAACACAGTGCTTCTGCTAGGTGATGTGATGAGGCTGATGTAGGACACTTGACACCATTAAGATTGAGAGCCTGGACCTGAATTGTTTGTGAATATAGCACGTCTATATATGCATGTTTTATTCACTAATTTCTCATTGTATACTTACATTTCACACAAATTCTATTAATTTCATATTTGCATTCAAAATAACATTTTCAACAAAAACGATTGACTATATGTTATTTTCAAATTCAATTCTTGTCTCTTGGAAGTAAAAGAACACTCTAAAGTTTATATGGAGAGGATGATTTATTAAGAGTGATTTTAATTCTTTTTTATATGTATTCTTTTTAGGGCTTCCAACCTGTTTGCATTGACAAGTCCTACTCCTAATAAGACTGAAATTAATAGTAACCAGAGATATGCATTTACTATTTATGTATTTAAGGTATTCATAACTCTGGATTTCATGTGCAACAGGACCCCTAAGTCAGGAGGTTAGTTGCTAAGGTACAGCTTGGTACATTTAAGCTTTCATTAACATTGGCTCTCAAAAAACTGTTAAAGGCATCGTTTAACAATGTTAAATCTGAGATGCATGGCCCTACATGTTAACAATGTCTGTGATGTGGTGTAATATTGAAGCCCTAAAAAAATTGCGCTTCAAAATGATCATGAAGTGCCTCAAAAAGTAAAAATCTTTGAGTGACCGGTTTTACAATACTCATTTCCTCTAATAGACTGTAGTGTAATGAAAACCGTTAGGAAAACGCCATATTTTCATTTCGATTTCCAATCATAAATATCAGACATGCGATCGGCTTGTAAAAGTCATGGGGTTCCTGACTGACCTAAAGGTTTATAATTATCATTGCAGCATGAGCTAAATCCAGGATTTTGTTTCAGAATCTGAGACAAAATTGCCCAATCCCTTTAAGACATATTTCTCAAAAGCAATCAAACTTGAAAAGGTTTGATGATTTATACACACTTGGATCTAAACTTAATCAGTGCATATGCAGTTTGCTTTCATCCACGTTTCATGACTGTTCCAATATACCAAGTGAATGGCCTTGAAAAAGGGTGGTTGGAAAAAACATTATAAACATGTGCACCATATAAATATTACTGCTGTTTCTGCCGATCAATGACCCTCTTTGACATTTACATTAGGACAAATACCTGTATGGATGATGCCTTTACTTTCAATGTAGAGTAGAACTCCTCATTGAGATTCCATCCAAGTAACAGCCAAGAGAGGTTTGGCATAGAACAAAGTGCTTCTGCTAGGTGATGTGATGAGGCTGGTGTAGGACACTTGACACCATTAAGATTGAGAGCCTGGACCTGAATTGTTTGTGAATATAGTTAAGCAGCACGTCTTTATATTCATGTTTTATTCACTAATTTCTCATTGTATTAGATTTTTCACAAATTCTATTAATTTATAGTTGCATACATCATAACATTTTCAACACAAATTATTGAATACAATTTATTTTCAAATTCATTTCTTGTCTTTTGAAGTAAAAGAACACTCTAAAGTCTCTATGGAGAGAATCATATAATAAGAGTGATTAAACAACATTCTATATGTATTGCCTTATAGGGCTTCCAACATGTTTGCTTTAATAAGTCCTACTAACACTGCAATTAATAGTAACCAGAAATATGCATTTGCTATTAATGTATTTAAGGTATTATTAACTCTAGATTTCATGTGCAAAAGATCCCTAATTCAGGAGGTTTGTTGCTAAGGTACAGCTTGGTACATTCAAACGTTCATTCAAATTGGCTCTTAAAAAATATATAACATTTTTTCCTATCAATCAAACTTGGAAAATGTTGGATATTTATTATTTATCCAAACAATTTGAATTTTATACACACTTGAATTTGATTGCATTTAAAATTGTGTTAATTATAACTTAAAGCCATCAAATGTGAGTGAATATTTTTACGAAACATGCAAAATCATGGCCGAATTTTTTTCCTGTATAGTCCACTCTAATTTCTAAAGTAAAGCCAAAGCTATTTTCATTTCGTAGACAGAAATTGATGCCATCAATGTAATAATTAAATAATAATAATAATTAAATTTAATTAAACAGTTGAAAGAAAATTTCTGAGGGACAGGAACATCATTTATATATTTATTTACGGGTTTTTTATAACAAAATTTATGTCTACGAAACTAGCTTTACATGGAAACAAATCCGGCATTGATTTTGCATGTTTGGTTATAACAAATATATCGGTATGTGGGACAACAGTAAAATATTCACTCACATTTACTGGTTTTAAAGGTACTATGTCCCATTTGCAGGCCAAAAAAATGAAAAAGTTAAATTCCAACGGCATTTGAAAGATAATACTAATTTAGAACTTCCCTAAAAAAGGTTGGGCTTGAACATTTCTTCAAGTGGGAAAATAACTACCATTAGTTGTCAAATCGACTTAGGAGCTATAGAGCCAATAAGTAATAGTCTTGATTTTCAGGCCATTGTACCGAATGGTCATACGTTTTATGCTGCGCAAAGATTCAATCAGTTTAATTTGGCCATCACAAGAAGTGGGTTATTGATGTAGACAAATGCTCATGTACCCTTTACAGCTCATTTTGTGTATGTTATTACCAAAGAATAAAGCCAGTCAGTCACTCAATAGTGTCTGACAGTGAAGTCTAGCAAGTAAACGGTTTCCTTGCATAATTTGAATATTAGGACACTGCTAACGTTTAAATTTCACAGATAGGACATACATGACATATTGATAATTCCTGCAAAGTTCTACAGAATTTGAGGTTGGCTGCAAAAGGGACATACTGGTAGTACCTTTAAGTTATAAATAACACAATTTTTAACGGAATCACATTTTTTTTAATGGGACTGCATTGTCCCTGATAAAATACTAAATAAACATATTACGTACCAATTCGGTCGCTAGCAGTTCAGCACTGATGTACAGTACTCGCAAATACTGCCTCTTGCATGTATATGGGTACGATAGGGTATGTACTTTGTAGCAGACATAAACGTGCGTTAGCAGCTAGTGTACATGGTGTGGTGTCATATCGGCATCCGCAAGGCCATGTATGCATCATATTTAAAGCCCAGTATTCGGATCGTGCGTGCGAGTTAGCAGCACGATGCGTCTTTGAACTGCAAGCTTGTTTCTGTCGGGGCTCAGACCTGGCGGTTATGGGTGCGCGGGCGATCAGAATCAATAGCGACATACAGGGGCAACTTCAAGTACAGTTTTCAGGATTTTAGGGGGCTATTTTGAGACTCAAGGGGGCGAAGTCGCCCATCGCCCCCGTGTATTTTCGACCCTGCAATGAATCAATACCATAATTTGTATAATGGTTATATAGTTCATAATATTGGACAGAAGAAGGAATAATCACTGCAATTTTTTGTAATAAATTGGTTGATGACTGAGGTTCAGTTGCATGACATTACAATTCCAGTAAATAAATATTTGTTTTGTTGGTATCAATATCATTGTATCATTTATGTAAGTTCACCATGATGTGTATTTTTTGTTCAAATTTTGTTATCACTATTTTAATAGGGGCTGCTATATGATGAGAAATCAATAAAGTGAAGACACAAAGTTCAAATATCACAAAACTAATACTGTATCTTGATGACGTTTTGGTGTTCTCCAAAATGTTTGAAGAGCATCTAGCAAGACTTGGAGAAGTCTTTAACCATGCAGTTAAAGAAATCATGGCCTGAAGCTGAAAGGTGGAAAATATCAGCTTTTCAAGAAGGAAGTGGCTCATCCAGGGAATATCATCAGTGAGAATAGGGTGTCATGCTTGATCCGAATAAGGTATCGAGGATCAAATCTTGGCCAACACCCCAAACTGGATCAGAATTGAGCTCCTTCCTTGAGCTCGCATCCTACTGTCAGAGATTTGTCCCTGACTTCACAAGACTGACAGCCCCTCTTCATGCACTAACCGAACAGAAGTCTAAAATGAAGAGGAGGAAGACAGTGAACACTGTCTCAGATCCATGATTTGTGTGAACCACAGAAAAGGTGTCCTTTCAGAAGCTGAGAGATAGAACATTTTCAACACCAGTCCTAGCGTACCCAAGGTTTGGAGAAGATTTTACACTTGAGGTTGACACTTCTCTTGAAGGACTTGGTGCCTGTTTGTCACAAACAGATGCAAATGCTAATCTGCATCCAATTTCTTTCGCAAGCTGTAGTCTACGTGGATCCGAAAAGATAACAACCCTTTAGCCCATCTTCAAACTGCACAGCTGGGGGCAACTGAACAAAGAAAGATGGGTAGCGCAGCTAGCACCCTTCCAGCTGGATATCAGATATTGTCCTGGAAAACTCGAAAGATGCGCTGATGTTTTATGCTGTTGTCCTTGAAATGGCAAGGAAGTGAAGAGATGATTGGAGCTCTGACAGTTAGGACCGTCCTTCCAGCAGAAGTTGTGATAGATGGGGAGCAGCAGCTAGAGGAAGAGCCTCCAGTAGCTCCTGGAGTGTACCCATTGTATTCCATATAAGAATTTGAGACCCTTCAACAACAGGATGATCCACTATCAGTTTGCTGACAATATGTGGATGGAAATCAGAGGATGAAATCAAGAGAGACAATACAGAGACAAAGCCCTGGCTGAAAGAATGTAAGAACAATGTGGTGGAGTTCTGTATAGACAACCACCAGACTAAAAAACCATCAGAGGCAGTTACTTGTTCCAAAGTGTCTTCAAGAAAAGATGCAACAGATGGCTCATGACCAATGGGGCCATCAGGGAATTAACAGTACTTAAGCTATCCTACTAGAGAGATGCTTCTGGCGAGGCATGAGTCGTGATGTGAGAGGACACATCAAGAAGTGCTTTGTCTGCATTGCATCTAAGATGCCAACACCAGCATTAAGGAATCCAAGACAACATCTGTTGGCATTCAAGCCCCTGGAACTGATCGCAATTGACTTCCTGAAATTGGATAAGGGAATTATGGGAATTATGCAAGCTGTATGATATTAGTAAAACACACACCACACCCTACTACCCACAACGCAACGGGCAAACAGACAGGTTAAACCAAACGTTCTGCAGTATGATCCCCAAACCCTGCTTGACCAACTCATCGGGAATGGACAAGCAAATTGGGATGAAGACTTTGTGACAGAGCATTTAGAGTCACTCCATCAGGCTCACATGGTTGCAAAACAAAATATGGAGCTGATTCTGAACAGTGAAAACACAAGGCATGATGCCCTCTTCGTGAGTTCACCACTCAGCAATGGCACGAGGGTGTTACTGAAGAAATGCATTTTTAAAGGCCGTCAGAAACTTGACGACATTAAGTGGAGATGTATCTCATGAGAGGGCCAACTCTCAACAAGAGAACGCAAACTACGAGTTTGAATGTCTGAGATCTCGCAGGATAAATAAGGGACAGCACAGAATTCTGCTACATTTCCCAGTATCTGTATTACCAAAACGAGAAGTGAACAGAGATCTGTTGGTATCATGTTTCTTATTTATGTACATGTACAATTGCATATACTAAACAAGGAAATTTGAAGTGTGATTAATATTGTATGTTTGAAAATTTGAAGGTTTTGTATTCACTGCTCGTAATTACATGTATTTTCCAATTGTATTAAAACATTATGACAGGGAAGTTGTTATAAACTGGAATATATATGTTGTAAATTAGATAGGAATTATGTGGTGCAAAGGTGCTCTATTACTCATTTGGAGTACCCCCTATAAGGATTCTGGCTGAACTCTCTGCATGAGTGCATTTCTTGTGTGTTATTGCTGGCATCGGTGAATGCTATAGCAGGCAGGCAAGCCATTCTGAGCTGTGTAAAGACTGCAAGTACATGTACATCAACATTTGTGTCCTGTTGGGTCAAACTTTGTTTAAGGGCTGCGGTCAAAGCATCCCAGAGTTCTTTGTGTTCAGTTTTAACAAGCGGCAGATTACACCACCCATGTAGGCCTCTTGTTTAGGACTATGACTAGTATTGGTCGAGGCTGTTAATGATGAGAGATCAATCAAGTGAAGACACAAATCTCAGTTCTGACTCCAAATGCCGCCAATTTTGTTGTCAAATATCTTGAACCCTTTCAATTAGTATGTTATGATCTTCCTACACTATTTCTCTTTAATCCATTATGGTTTCAGCTAATCCCCGGTGCTATGAGTTGTGAAAATACTGGCAGCAAAACACATTAGACGCAATGGAAATTGAGCATCCTACATAATCATATACATGTAAGTGCTAATAGTGTTTTGGGGGCTATTGGACATAATCATATACCTGTGATAGCATGTTTGGGGGCTATTGATGTCTTAAACTTTGTTGCCGCTGCCTCTTGAAACCCACCATTCAGAGGAATAGCTGGGAGCAGCCATGAAGCTGTGCATTGCAGAGTCCATATGTTTAGAAATGCTGATTTGGGCAGAAAACAAACATTTTGTGATTTTCTGTAGTCGTTGATCAAGGCGCCTGGTTTCTCTCATAGCATTCAAGTCGTATAAACATACCACATTGTGTTTCCGCCCATACTGTAGGTTTCCATGGTAAGTAATATTTACTTTGGGTAACACCATGAGCTACCCTCAGTGAAAATACCTTTGATATATCCTCCTGTCAAAAGAACCAGCTTATATGAGACATTTAAAGGAATTAAAATGTAGATAAAGGGAAGAGATGGTAATGGAATGGAATTAAATTAAACACTCATACATACATCACAATTGTGGATGAACTGCTCACCTTTGATTCCTTTCCTTTCCCTGCAAGTGTTTCAAAAAAACAATGGTGGAATGCACCTTTAAGAGAAGCTTTCTTCAAGGATGGCATGGTGCATATTATCTCTGCCACATCAAGTGACATAGTAGGTCCACAATCTCTCTCAATACAGAGGTCAACCTGGATAAAATGACAAAGTGGTTAATGATGTGATACAGAATATAGATGTTCACTTAGATATTAGGCATATAAATGTGTAAGATAAATGAGTTGTTGCCCTAGATGTGCTGCTAGAGCTAAAAAGAGTAAGAGGGAAATGTAGATTATGAGGTTACATGCTGAAGAACTATTGCCACAACATTTCATACCAAATTCTTATTTTTGCAACAGTAGAATAACTCATAGTTTACCATTGACTAAACGAAATAAAAGGAGAGTATAGGTCTAGGAACAGGCTTCAAAACAGATTACTTACATTTGTTTTGTTACTTCAAGATATACCCTTTCCTGCCAAACAAAAAAAAGGTACTCTTCCACTAATCGCCTTTGCAAAAAATTGCTTTCTAAAACCGCACTTTTCAGGAAAATTCCTAAATAACTTCAACGTGTGCTAAATTTGCGAATTTTATAACTAGGTCTGTGAAACTTGATAGACATATCACACATGACTTGTGTATCAATTACCTACTTGACCACTATATCTGCCAAGTTTGGCAAAATTCACAACATTACTAGGTTTATGGTTTATGCTTTTAGTACGTTAGCGTGGACGACAATGGGGTCAAAATTACCACAATAAAATACCTATTCAAATGATACTATTCACAGTATGTTCACTTAAAAAAAATTGAGTAAAAAATCGAAATTGAAAGCAGGTCACAATTCGAATTACCCAGGTTTTCTGCCCTACTATAACACGTATATCGGCCATGACATCAACTTTCAGACTGATGTTTGCCCTTTTTTTATATTTCTTTATCATTAAGTTTTGCAAGTATCATATTCTGGGTGGCCAAACTCAAGGGCCCGTATTCTGAAGTTGTGTCTAACTCCTGTTTAACTCTTAAGGTGCCACCCATACAATGCACCCAGTGCCACAGTGCTAATCCCTATTGTGCCAGCCACAAATCTCCTGTGTGCCAAGTTAATTTTAAGGTTGGTTCAAGTGCGTGTTATTGAAATCTTTACAAAAAACAAATCGCTGAATTACTCGAGAAAATCCAATCTGACTGTTGTATACAAAGACGCGTAATCCAAAGCTGATAATCTGATGCACGCGATACCCTCAATAGCGCTGCAAAAGCACTCAGCACGTACGGTGCAATGGGCATGAACAATAACTGTTATTACATATGCTTGCTAGCGTGCACAAAGCAGACAACCGGTAGCTCGCTAGCATGAACGTAGCAATCAATCGATAGCGCGCTCGCGTGCACAGAGCACTATAACAATAGCGCGCTAGCAGTCTCATGGCAGGATAAGAGTTAACTAAACAGTTGTCTAAGTCCCGTCTAACTTTAGTCACGAAGTCGTGTCTAACATTTTTTAGTATTCTGAAGTCATGATTAAATAAAGTTAAACACAAAGTCCTGTCTAAGTCCTGTTTGACTTTAGACAACTGCAAGGGGTTGTTTAAGTCCTGTTTAAGAGCGCGATTCTGCTGCTTTCAACGTGAACGGTACTCTATACTTGCTGACGCCGAACTTGCAGGGGAGAACGATGGTATGAGCATCCTTTAAAATTTTGTTTTGCCTATTTTTTTCTCGATAATATTAACTTTTCTTACCTAATGGAGATGTCTTGGAAATTCCATAATTTCTAACTATCCATTCTGTTGGAGAAGTTTCTTTCCTGGATTTCCGAGGCACTGAGGCACTGTTAAGTGATATTATTAGTGTGTTTGAACTGTATGTGCGCCAGTGCATGCAGTACGTATACACAGTACAGTACATGCAGTCTAGTCATGACGTCACAATCACATCACTAGCGCAGCATGCACACAGCTACAGTAGTTGTGCACGTTAATTTATTTATCTGGTGCGCTCATGCATGCGCATTGGGTCTAAATGTCAGAATTAACGCCTACTTAAGTTAAGAACGACTTAGACAGGAAAAAAAAAAAACTTTTAAACTAAGACCCCACCATCTTCCAAACTAAGACCCGGGGGGTGTTTCATCAACATTAGTCGGCGGACAATTGTCAGTGCCGACTAAATCTGTCAGCGCTGACCAAAAAACGTTTCACGAAGCTCTATAACAAGCTCTGACAAATTGTCAGCGCTGACTAAATTTGATGGTGAAGCGTAAGCGACTAGCGGCGAGTCTATCACTTCGCGCATGCCCAGTAGCTTTATTTTGCTTCACCTCTCTCTCTCTCTGTTGTTGTTGTTGTTGTCCCACCGTCGTCTGCCACTAGTCTGTCTGTGACAATCATCATACAATGAACCCAACTTCTATGCCGAAATGGTTTTTCGTAGAAATCCCGTAAAGTACAAGTCATATTTGTTCCCTAATACGAAGAACAAAATTCTCAACTCTTGATTTTTCAATACTTTTTCGGAGAGAGAGGGAGGGAAGAAAAGGACGGTTGATTGATAAAAATGCAAATTACTTCTCTCCATGAATTATGTTTTACAATTTATAATATTTGTTCTGTTTTTGTTTTTCTTTAATTATTTAATCTACAGTGGGTTTTTTTCTCTGAGTATCATCTGGCTTTTGTCTATTCTTACCTTTTTTAGTATTGTATTTTATGTATTTTTAAAACTTGCTTGTAAATCGTGAACAATTCAGCCATTGGCTGCTAATCATATTTTATTTTATACCCATGAATAAATAAAAAAATGAATATTAAAGACCCATTCTTAAAAAATGCTGGTCTATAGATGCCAAATGGATTTGCAATTAAAGGGGAAGTCCACTCTGATATTAAGTTGGTTTCAAGAAAAGCAGAAAAATTTGAGAAATAAATTATTTAAAGTTAGAGCAATATACGATTTTGAATAGGAAAGTTATGAATTTTAAAATCATTAAAATAATTTTTGTGCGCAAACTGTTGCTGACCTGTTTTTCTCATTTTCTGCTTCTATTAAACCAACTAAATATCAGTGTGGACATCCCCTTTCAATAATAAAACTTATTAATGTATGTACGATATCAAACTTACCACATCTATATAAAGTCCAGCAAATACATAACCTGCTATGGTGTGTGCTGTCATGGATGAGTCTATTGTCAGAGATGAACTTCCATTCCTCACCAAGTCTGCGGTATCTAGGTCCTGACTCTCAAAGGCTACATCAACCAAGAAATCCATCTCCTTTCGGTTTGGGGTGTTACCCTGTACCATGCATTTCATAACATGGTTTGCAATGGTTTTGTCCCGTGATACAGTGAAGTACAGGAGATGCCTAAACTCTTCCTTCCTAGGCAGCACTACTTGCCCGATCAGCCTGTTGAATTCATTGAGATCCGATTCATACAGGGAAGCAAGATGGACCCCAGCCATGTACTCCTGAAAGAGTCTGTGTGGAAAGAACATAGTAGACTGCAGAAATGGACTGCTCTTATCATATCTAGATGACAATTTTTTCTCCCGAGACAACACCCCTACTCTACAAGCTGTTTCCACGGAGTCTGAGCACTGTTCAAAATGATCTTCCTTGAAAATAAGAGTTTTTTCTTGTAGCCCAATGAACGCAACTGTGGCAACTGGTTCCATGAGCTTCTCAATTTGAGAGAGATAGTCTTTGAATGATGGGCTGCCTAAATCTGTGATCTCTTTCTGGGCATAATGCACCTTCAAGAATTCAAACATTTCATCAAATATTTCAGAAAAGGTTTGAAATGACTTAAACTTTTCTCGCTTTTCGTCATCAAGTTCTCTCCACATAAGACAGACCATAGCTACGTAGATAGGATATGGGGCCATAGTCTCAGATATGATGACATTGTCTCTGGTTAATTGGATAAGCTGATCTGCTGTGGCCATATCATCTTGAAAGTACTTGTGAATGTAAACCTCCATATTCTCCTTGCTAAAACCTGCCACATGCATGAAAGTGTACTGTTTCCTTAGACTATCATCCCATCTAATCCCTGTGACCTTCCATGGGCGACTTGTCACCAACACTGGGCAAGTGGCAAGTTCATCTGAATGAAGAATGTCTCTAATTGCAATGTCACCTCTCTCTGAAGAACTTCCACTTGCCTCTGCACTGTTGCCTCTTGGTTGCGAAGTGGCACTTGTTGGGCTTGATGAATTTGGCTGCATTAACTTTGGCCGCTTATTCTTGTTCATCTTTGATTCTGATCTTGCCTTGGTTTGATCAGCAGACTTTGGCTGGCGACAATCTGACTTTGAACTAGCTTTCCTTTGCTGTACAACCTCGCCATCAAACTCATCTAATCCATCAAATGCAATGAATACATCTTTTGAATTCGAGCGGATGTACTCAGTGATCTGGCAGGCTGTTGCTGGGTTGTCCTTCGAGAGATACGACTTGGCAATCTCTCCGATCGTGTATTGCTTGGCTTCACGAAAAGGGACAACAAGGACCCACACAAACTTTGGGACATCAGGACTGTCATTTATCCAGTCCCAGGCAATCTTAGCACAGAATGTTGTCTTTCCAGCCCCAGCCTCTCCCTGAACCATGATCCGCTTGGGGAACTCTCCATTGACTTCGAGTTTAAAGAGATCCTTGTACTCAAGTGGTCGCTTGCATTTTTTTCGATATTCCTCTTCCAGGACAAGGTTTGTGTACATGTCTTTCAATTGTACGATGGAATCAGGGTCAAGAGGATCAGCTCTGATCTTACAGAGAGTTGTCCGGTACTTGAATTTGAAATCATCTGCACATCTCTTGATCAGGTCAGGAGAAAGTGGTTGGTTCGGTGATCCTGGCATTGTAACAGGTGCACCTTTAAGTTTAATAAACATAAGTGTGATAATTTGTTTCAAATTATCAATCATGTTTGTTTGAGGATACTCATAAAATACACATGAACATAATAACAAATTTCTGATGTATTTATTGTTTGTCAATTTACATTTTCATTTCCTTAGTCCTGCTGTGTGAGGGTGTTTTCTAGACCAAGATTCAATGAGAACAGATGATGATTTATTGTCTTTGCAGTCTTTGGGGTCATGAATTTGGTTTAAATGAAATATTTGAAGCATATGCGATCCTACAATATTCAGTGATCGTTGTTCCGGTTGAAATCGAGTCTAAAGTTATGAAATTGTAAATAATAAACTCTTTATGTTGTATAGCTCCTTCTCAAGGTCAAGATATTAATTTAGCAATAAAACAATGTTTCTTGACTAAAATCGACCGATTGGCTATTCCCATTTTGAAATTATATATCACAACTGCATATTCTGAGATTTTCATGGTCGCAACTACCATACTACGGCCGTAGGCGCTATTTGAAATTTATCGAAATTTACCGGGAGCACCGGTAAATTTTTAGATTCAATTTTTCTCGAAAGCAGAAGTGTTTTAGGGGCTAAGTTTTCTAGTGCTTATAATACATCCACAGGGGCATTCAAATATATCAAAATTGTAAATAATCACTATTCACCCAATTTTCAAAATTTCCCAAAACTTTGTATTACCTTTAATGTCTAAACATCATACATTTATACTATTGTTGATGCATGAATTGTCTGTTTGCTTTCTTTTCTAAGTATCTCAATATAAGTTGTCTTTTTGTATGAATGTAATACATGGTTAGAGACCCACTCCCTTTGTGCTCTGTATTAAGGGAGATGATGAAATTTAGTTTCACACGAAGCTGTACAAGGATCGTCATTCAAATTTCTAGGGATTTTAAGCCCAGTCACTTTCTGCCTTTTTTCAAGTCATGCTCATCTTCTGACACTAAGTTACCATGAAAATTGTACCATTATAGAGTTGTGTTATCTTTTGTTACATTATATCAGCCCCAAAATGGAGAATTGTTGTGTACAAAACAAAAAGAAAACTACATTTCTCTCAGTTCTTTCTATATCACATAAGACTGACATTTCAGTCTTATGGGTGTTCTGACAACTATTATGAGGGTTCACCAGACCGGCAGTATCAGTCTCATCGGCTGTTCGCCTATTGAGATACCCTGCTATAAATAACGTTATTTGTATCAAATGAGAAAGAGGCAAAACAGTGTTTCTTGGCTACCTGCAAAAGCAGTACATTATCAATTGCAGTAAAGGCCTTCATGCAGGCAGCCGACATGATTTCCTTCTTATTCTCACCTGTCCTCTTCGGGACTAGACTGCCAGCGAGTAGTTCACCAGAGAGGGATCCTAAGTCACTTCTTTCTAATTCCTCTGCTAGAAGAGCCCTGATGTCTGTGCCTGGAGGCTTTTTGTCTCTCCACCTCGTGAACACTGTCATCAATGCATCACTGGTTGTTTGGCTATGTTCCTTGATTTGACCTAGCTCTGCGAAGGAGATGTCCAGGTTAATGCCCACTTCTTTGTAGTAGCTAGGTTCAATTTGATTGGAGAGCTTTAAGAATTCCCTCTCACTGACAATCCTGTAATTAAAAAGTAAGATTTTATCAAGCATCTCTTAAGTATCTCTCAAGTATCTTTAATTGTGTTTTAACTCCTACTATACATTCATTTAAGCACCTATCTTTCCAAGTTTAGTTCAGTTGCTGATGAGCCTTTGGGCGAAACTGTACAACTATAAAACTACATGGAAGAATAAACTACTCCAGCCTACAAATATGTACACTACATGATTATAGCTCCTACAGTTGAGCACTGTCGGTACCTGCAGCTTCATGCGCATACCTACCTGATTTTATTAAGCTACGTGTACTGATAAGATTCATTTAAAGGTTTATTGAGGCATATACACACAAGGCTTATAACGCATTTAAGCAGTGCACTTGAATATGGAAGAAAAATTAGCATGCATGTATGTGGTGTTATGCTAGAATAATAAGAAAACTATTTTACTAATCATACTGCATGCTGGCCTGTAACGATCACACACGTAATGACGTTATCATGTATTGAGACGTTTCTAGAACATGCTATCTCATCGACAAAGTGTTGGGTTACCGATATGTGACCCAACATTTCGTTGAAATACCACTGTAAAACATGACAGTGAGGGTACTTGACGCAGAAGGTACCAAAATATTTGCACGATTCTCCAGCCATGATTTTTATGTTATATGTTGATGGCAGTAAATACACAATAACAGAGGACGGTGTCGTGTGGTTAAGTTTAGTCAGCCATTTATCATGAAGAAAACTCGTTGTTTAAAATTGAAACCCCCATTTGACTTTCACTACTCCTAGAGCTAACACTATAGCGCTATAGTAATCCCCCTGCCGAGACCTTGACGGGGTGATAGACAGGGAGAGAGAGAGATAAGCATAATAGAGGGAGAGAGGAATTAAGGGAGAAGGAGTGCTAATTTTCACAATTAAAATTGTTATTATATTGCCAATTCTGGGTCATTTTGCTTCATTCAAACTTTCAATGGTCTTCATCTACCGGGTAAATTATAAGTGACTTTTGGACATGAAAATATCTTAAAACAAGTAAAAAGTATATATTTCCTACTTCTCATTTCCTTTCAGGCAGAGCCCCAGTAAGAGTTTGTTTACACTATTACGTAAGATGATGAAGAGTACAGCTGCCATCTCACACGCAGAGCTGCAAGGCTCTGTCCAAGTTTTAAAGAGAGAAACAAAAGTGGGGTCGTGATACCCCCGGCCCCCCCACTCCGAGAACGGACGGACCCCATGCGTGTTGCCAAAATGTCCTTTTCGTAACAAAAGAAAAAGGTCGACCCGTATTGACTTTACACACCGGACTTTTGCTGAAAAGGGGGGGGGGGGGGGGGGGTGCTGAAAAAGGCTCGTATACAAAAGAAAAAGGTCGAGCCGTATTGACTTTACACACCGGACTTTTGCTGAAAAGGGGGGGGGGGGGGGGGGGGTCGGTTGGAACACGCATATGGTCATTTTCACAGTAAAGGGTGTAACTTTTCTCAAACAGGGTCAAAATTTCAAAATAAGTTTTCATAATCATTTCTACTAAAATTAGTACTATAAGTGTCTAAATTATGGATTTTTTTTAATTCTGGAGCTTAAACTATATGAGAAACCTGGAAAAATAATGAACAACTGTGACAAATATGATAAATTTGAACAAAAACAACATTTTAATTCTATCAACTTAAATGACAACATTTGTTCTCAAAACATAATTCAAATGCAATTTTTCATTTGCTATTCTAATGTACTTAAAGGCTTATAAAGCTTTTTTGGTCAAACTTATTTGGTCTTTAAAAAAATTCAATGCGTTTGTCAAATTCAAGATAAAATATGACTTTGACATTTAATTTTTCAAATTTACCTATCTTCCAAGAGGGGGAGCAAAATACAAATTATTATACAAATACCATTCAGTGAAGGCTAATTACCATGCAAATTCCAAAGAAATCGCATTTCAAATGAGGAAGTTGAAAATTTCTCATGTGTGTGTTTCGGAGGCTTCAGGTTAACAAAATGCCTGTTTCGGAGGCTTCAATCATGTTAACATAAAATGTTGTCCATTACTTAGGTAACATATTAAGAAAAATTCAACCTAAACTGTTAATGATATGTTAAATTACTAATATAACACCTAAAACATTTGTTTACAGAGTAAAAATACTTGTTAATGTACATGTATGTTACAAATTATCTTTACTTAATACGATGAGTTTTTTGTTCAGTACGCAAACATTGCAAAGTCACTTAATAGCATCCATGAGGATTTCAAATCTGTGCTGATACTCAGGGAAATATAATTTCCAAGGAAATCAACTTTTCTCATATCAAAGTTGAAACATTCAGGAAACATATACATGTATAGGATCAGTTCAAAGTAGTGTTTCGGAGGCTTCAAACATGTTAACACACTATATTGTCAACTACAAAGGCAATATACAAAGCGAAATTTAACCTTACTTTTGAAGATTCGATAAAATGTTGAACTGAAAGTAAAGTACTTAAAATAATTGTTCACATAGAAACCATTTATGTTAATTCATAGCAATGTATCATTACCCTTCACTTGCGTCTTTGTCATCATTTATTCTTAGTGCAAAGAATTAAATTTCCGCACAGTGGCTTCCACAAACTTGTTTGTTATGTGTTATAACATTTACACGGACATTCATATTTTTGAAACCAATAGCACAGTAATATTTACAGGTTTTTGTCCTGGAACACAATTGTGTTCTACTTCTTATTTCAAAGAAATTTATCTGCCAACATGTCCAGTTCTCCTTCTTAAAAATTATAAAGGTAAGCTCTGCCGGCTGGGGTAGGGGTCCTGGTTGGTAGAGACATCTTCTGTATTACATATTTTTTTAGGCTTATGGGCTTCACAGTCCTCTGTAAATTCATACAGACCATTGCTGTTCCGGCGCATGAATTTGACTTTGACATTGTCATCAATCACAGCTTTTACCTAGTAGCGAAATAAGAATATATAGCAAATACAAACTTTCATTAAAACACAGAAAAACAGCATTCAGAATCCATTTCACTTCCTTGAAATATCTCACAGTCCCTTATTTGATTTCATTCACCCTGTTAACTTTGTTCAGTACCACAACATCTGCTCATATATATTTTAGAAAGATCTTATTGTCTATGTATTTCTCAAATAAAGAAAGTTGTTCCTGTTAAATGTTTTTTTAATAATCCGAGATCTACATGTAACATGGGTAATACTTACGAGAGCCATGAAAACCACCCCATTTGTAGTCCTGCTGCTAGATGAAGGTGCATCAAAATATATGGCCACATAATCGCTCACATTGATCCTGCAATTGGAGAAGAAAATAGGAAATTAGCAGTTTGTACTGCACAGAACAATGTTAATACATATATCTGAGCTTGGACACTAAAAAACAATCATTTTGTTTGTGCATTACATAATAATTTATTATTTATCCATGTGTTGTTTAAGAATTAGTTTAGTAGTCTATACGGGCACCATCACTAAGGATGCTTAATGTGTACATTACACAAACCTTTAAGTACTAATTAATGACAGACTTGTTTTTATCTGTTTTGACCATGGATTTGCAGGAATAACCTGTTCAAAATTGTAATTTGTACAAGGATTTCATTCCTTATTACTGGTTTACCATTGTGCATAGCCATAGACCCGTTAAATGTACACACATGTATATCAGGAGTCTAATTTAAACATTTGGTACTGAGGCAAACCTTAAAGGTCAGGTGACATCCAAATATAAGTTGATTCATGTTTATGTGCAGGGCTGCATACAACTCATAATTTGTTATAAATATATTTCATAGATTTTTAAATATTTTACAATAATTTTCTCAGACCTGCTAAGCTCCACCCTAAATGAATGCTCCAGATTTCATTCATCTATCTGTTAATCATTAGTGAGCTAACAAGAGAAATTGTTATGTAACTTTCTCCAGCTCAGCACATGCTTACAAATACCTCCACGTTACCTTTCTTTTCCTGGTGATGCTACACCACTTCTGACATAGCAATTCATATGTTGGTATTGTATGGTCTATTGTAAACAGGTGATCAGCTCTGGTTAAGCTATTATACATACCACTGTCTCTTGTTAGCTCACTAATGATTTACAGATGATGTCACAAGATGAATGAGATTTGGAGCATTTTTCTAGGCTGCACATCAACAGGAATCAAACTATATTTGGATGTCACCGACCTTTAAAACCACAAACATTGAGTATGATAAAGGTACATGTACAATGTACAATACAGATCGTAACTAGGCCTCACTATATTTTTAGTGACAAATCTAAACTTCGAAAACTTTCACACATCAGTTCCATTACAATGACCCATTAAACAAAAAGTACAAGTTAAGTAATTTAAGGACAAAATATACAGTTCTTACCTCTATATTCTTGTGGATAACAGTAAGGAAATGAGAGAATTCATGCCCGTCTGGAAGAGATGCTATCTAGTATCAGATGTTGCTAGCACATGTTGCTGTAACCTTGTCAATATCATCATGATCTTCATGGTCTATTGTCGTGGACAAGGTCCGCAGTTCGAGTCCTGCCGCGGTACTAATGTCCTTTGGCAAGACACTAATCTACATTTGCCACACTCGACCCAGGTGAGGTAAATTGGGTACCTGGCAGGAATTAATTCCTTGAAATGCTTAAGCGCCGTAATGAAAGCCATGCATGCTAAAGCCGGGGTAATAATTTCCAAATTTGGAAGCGCATAGAGACGTTCAATATGTGCTACACAAGAACCAAATATTATAATTATTATTCCATTGTCTTACAAGGGGTTGTACACACTGCTTCCCAAACATTTCTAGAGGGTTCTTTGCCCACCAAATTTCTCTCCTACTGTTACAAATGGTCTTTGGATGGCATGGCCTATGCCATTTGATCCTAAGGGGTTGGCAAAGACCATGATACATGTTGTTAACACTAAATGAAGCCTCCGAAACAAATTGGATAAATATTATGGATGTCTTATAATTTGGGAAAATATAGTGATTCATTTTAATACTTTATATATTAAAATATTCATAAAGCTTGAAAGATTTATATGTATAAACTTTTTTTATTATTTGGTGAATGATTCTTACATTATCAAGGTTTGAAACAGGTGAATACTCCTAGTACTGGTGTAAAATTTCTTTCTGAAATACTGACTATTTGTAAATCATTAAAAATATAAAAAGCCAATAACATCTAACACATTCCTGTCCTTTAATATACCAAAACCAAACATTCAATAGGAAAACTGTAAACAATCCCCTATCTATAAAACCACAATAGCCAAAAATATGGTGTTAACTACAGTTTGAAGCCTCCGAAACAAGTTTTTTTGGTTATTAGTAAGTCTTGAAAAAATTTAACTGGATATCTATTTACTTTCAACTTCAAGGGAGCCTGCACATCCTAACCTATGATTGCCATGCAGATTTAACATGAAACACATCGGTCTAGGTATTTAAAAAATGAAAAATAATCTTTTTGCTGTTTCGGAGGCTTCAAGTGTTTCGGAGGCTTCAAGTGCTAACGGAAAGTTTGTATTGTCTGTTATTCTTTAACAGTGGGGAATATCTCAGCTATTTTTTGACAAGTGATTTAGGGGTCCTAATGCTACATTTTGATATAATGATTGGATAAGTTCCTATATTCATATTTGTACAAGCTGTCTGAATAGTTTGTTTCGGAGGCTTCAATTCAGCTAACGGAAAAATGGCGCGACTCAGTCAAGCTTTTAAAAAATTCTTACAAGCAACATGATCAGACAAATTTTGTCATTAGTTGGAAGTATATATATCAAGTGTTATATCAAGAACAAATGAAATGGTAGAAAGCACTTTTCAAACCAGAGCTATTGCTATGAAGTTTGTTAACTATTGTTAACGGAAAATGAAGTCTCCGAAACGACAAATAACAACTCTCTGTTCTCAAAAATAGAGGAGCAGTTACAGTTACAACTTCTTTGGCACTTTTTATTGAACATCTAACTTCACATTCTGCATAACAAAAACAATCCTCGCTGTTCCTGAAAAAAATGCAGGGCTTTACAAAAATGTCTATGTATTTTGTGTACATCAAAAGGGTCACATTTAGGGTACTTATGTGCCTGCCAAAATTTAACGAAGTAATCCCTGAAGAAGTTTATGCTACCCAAGGTAGCACCCAAGTAGGTTACTCATATGCCAAAATATCTTTGAATTCTGTAGCTTTATAAGATCACTAGAGAAAAAAATGTCCAAATTTCAAAGTTACACCCTTTACCGTGAAAATGACCATATGCGTACCCTAAATAACACTGAGTGGGGGGCCGGGGTGATACCCCACCTGATTTACATTGGTGCCTGTGTTATAGTGGTGGGGTATAGTGGCTCTGTCAAAGTTATAACGAGAGAAACGAAAGTGGGGTTGTGATACCCCACCTGATTTACATTGGTTCCTTTGGGAAAAGGAAGAATACGTACGCCTTGGTTTATTCAGGATATAAACTGAAATATGTTCTATCCTTGCCTGTCAGAAAAAATCAAGCATGTCTTTTACTCCAATTTTGTCCATACATGTATTTTTTTTGCCATGCTTTCCAGTATAGGCTCCCATTTTATGTCAAAATTTTGAACTTATTTTGTCAAATATGTTATTTATTGTGGAAACAATTGATGAAATGGAATAAATTGGAATCAATCAATTCAAATCAATCAAACAGCATACTTGGTAACAATACTTGTTGTTTAAGTGTACAGTTACCGTAAATCTCTGTGTATAAGGCGCACTTGTTTTCCGTCTGCAAAAATCATAAGTCAGGTACAGGATATTTTGAGTCCTCAAAATGCTACTTTTTAGTGGTTTTCGAAAATATCTGTGTCTCAACATGAATCACATAATGCAAATAAAGAATAGGATCTAATTTTTTTTTTTCAGTCACGATAAATTGTGCCCCTTCACAAAGCCCAAAAAGTCTTTGTGTGGCTTTTTTGGCTTTTTTGGCTTTTTGTTAACCAGATCAGATCGGCTCTTATTTCAGTGTTCGAAAATACTTTTATTTTATTACGAGGCACAGTTGAAGTGCTTGTGAACTAAATTAGACCTAGTAATAATGTTTTTAAAACTAAAGATGACAGAAATTTTTCTTTTTTCAGAATTTTTTTTCAGAATTTTTTTTTTTTTGTCTTCAATATAGGGGTGCGCCTTATACACAGAGATTTACGGTTTAGAATTACACGCATGCGGTCATTCCGACCCCGGAGTGGAGGGGCCGGGGAGCATTGCAACCTGGCAAGCTAGCTGAGGATTATTGGTCCACTAATCTACAACGTAGAAAGAGTGGGTGGACCATCTTGTCCAAAGTGCCTAAACAATTGATCTCAGAGTCATATATGAGCTGTCAGTTGTGCTATGGTAGATTGTGCTACAGCAATGGCAAAAAGATAGCAGGAATCACATGGAATAGAACCCTAGTTTATAAAGTATAGCCTGCATCCTCTCTCAACTAAATAGCAAGACTTACAGTATATAACCCAACATAGAATAGTCTGACAATGTAGACTACTATGTTAAATTTGTACAAAAGGCTTAGGTTTAAGTACTGACAAATTCTTCTATATTAGTCACAGACAATACCTGCGCATGCACTTTATCTATCAATATGCATACTGTAGATAATATTTTGGAACGGACCTTCTGTATAAATACAGCTATGATTATACTCATATAGGGTCAGTGATAAGACTACCAATGTGTACACACACATGTATAGGGTTCAAACTCATGCCTTATCTCCACAATCAAACCTGCAATAGTGGTACAAACATTTCCATAGACAAGCAGTTGATTTAGAGATATATCTCTAGACCTGAAGAGTTTATACCAAACTAGCTTTCAAATACAGGTAGACCAGGTCTAGCCTCTATGCGGCTAATCAAACTCAAAGTTATCACTCTGACATCAAATTGAAACCTTACATGGAGGTTAAGCTAAGTTAAAAATTACATGTACATGTAGACTTAGATTGTGTCAATTTAAGTGTCACATCAAATAAAACTGATACTCATGAGTAACACTTGAATACAAGTTTAAGTTACAGTTTACACTTTTTGAGGTCTTCCACAAACCAAAACCAAAACCCTTACTTAACCCTATCCCTAACCCTAACCTCTAATCTAAATTACGCTACGTCATTTATATTCATGAGATGTAGTCTGACTAAATAAACCGTATAGAGTGATTAGGAGAGAGGGAGAGAGAGCAAGGGGTTGAAGTAAAAAGGAGTTGGTGATTGCACATATTCTTGCTAATGAAGCAGACATAACATTCACGATTAAACAGTATGGGAGTGCAGCATTGTTTTCACTGCTGCTCTGAATGCAAACTCTGAGTGAATATTCATTTGATCCAAAGGCAGGGAATTCCATATATCCAGGCCACTATGTATAATTGATTTACGTGCCGTAGCGGTTCTGGGATTGGATAGGTGAAATTTATTTGACTCTCTTGTTGGACAAAAATGTACGTCTTTGTTTTTCTTAAAAAGGGCAGTTAGAGCAGGAGGCAATTGGCCGTAGTAAATAAGAAACACGAAGAGTGCAGTCTGTAAAAAGTTAATGTCCGAAATTATGAGGGTATTCAATTGGAAAAAAACAAGGGTGCGCTATGATCTCTGTAGCGAGAACCAGTATAAATACGTATTGCCTTTTTTAGATATCTTAAAAATGAAATGGTTTTAGATATACATTTAGATATATTTACACATTTAAATATACATGTACATGTTACAAAAAGAACAGAAAATAGGCTTATTCAAATATATATCGACTGACCTGTCTGGTCCAGGGTTGGTTTCAACATCACCAGATCTCATCAGGATCATGAGCAGATAGAGAATGCAGAATCCATCCATGGTGCAAGATGTCCTTCTCATTCGACAGAAGCTTGGTTCGCTGGAAAAGTACATGAATGATAACCCCAGCAATACATCCTGTAATTGACAAAAAAGGAGGATTCTGTTTACTATGCGAATTACTCATATTAGTGACATGCATGTACAGGTGTACAGTATTCATGAATTAGTTCACCTTTTACACCCCCCCCCCCCCCCCCCCTCATCCATATATTTGCCTCTTGACTTGACTTTTGCGATTTAATACTGAGCTTTATTCAAAGATAAAACGGGCAGAAATATATTTTGAAGATCTAGCTTTCACCTGGAAGGGGGGGGGGGGGGGGTGTCCCCATTTGTGCCGCAGAGAGACAAAATACACATTTAAAGGAATAAAGCTAATTGAATATCAAATTGGGATTATTTACTGGGATTATCAATAACTTATATCATGATTATGTATACGGTGTATATTGTTATGCCTATACACCGGCCAGCTCGTAGTCTAAGATCATCACACCAGCATCTTCTTAAGATCCCAAAGACACAAGTAGCCTGTGGTGAAGGGCTTTTTCATCTGCAGCAACTTGTCTTTGGAATAATTTACCATTTAATTTGAGAATCATAACTTTCTTTAGAGACCTTTAAATCCAAGCTGAAATCTTATCTTTTTTAATAATACCTGTACTTGGCACTATGACTCTCATCCGAACTTTCTCGTTCAAACTTTCTCATTCTTTCTATTTTTCTTGTGCGCCTCGGAATAGCATTGTCTAGATAGACGGCGCTATACAAATGCCTCTTATTATTATTATTATTATATTCAAAGAAATCAACTATTTTGGGAATTAACTTACATTATTACAAACTGGTGAAAGTTGGAACAAAATCAGACCTATAATAAGAGGCTTATGAATGTCTGAAATATGAGATCATTATTAAAGCCTCTGTGAATCTCAAATTGGCAATTTTGTCAGTGGATTGCGCCGTAGTCACCTCATTTGTTGTGAGCAAAAATAACACTTATTCCCCTTCTCATTCTCTACGGGGGGACTACTCAAAACATGGATAGCACACCATCATAGGTCCTCTCACAAAGAAATTACCCTTCTGATTATGTTACACATTTGGAAAAGTTGATATTTTAGTCATTTTGTGTTTTGAAACAAACAGCAAAGTTGTCTGGCACTATGTAACAGTGACATTACTGATCCAGCCAATTCGATGTGCACATATATGTATAGGGTTAACAACTTTTTTAAATAACACTTATTCCCCTTCTCATTCTCTACGGGGGGACTACTCAAAACATGGATAGCACACCATCATAGGTCCTCTCACAAAGAAATTACCCTTCTGATTATGTTACACATTTGGAAAAGTTGATATTTTAGTCATTTTGTGTTTTGAAACAAACAGCAAAGTTGTCTGGCACTATGTAACAGTGACATTACTGATCCAGCCAATTCGATGTGCACATATATGTATAGGGTTAACAACTTTTTTAAATCAATAACTTTCACATGTTTTGTTCAATTTCTTCACTTTCACCAATGCACTTCTCTGATTCTTTTCGATTACTTTCAGGGCACTTGTCTATTAAGGTTAGGTATTTCCAGTTCCATGCTGCCTATTCCGTTGTAATGTTGCTGTCATATTTTCCTTCATCAAATGTCTTCTTTCTTTTTAAAATTGTGTACAGTTCTATTATGCACTTTTTAAACATTTTGTTTTGTCTATCAATTTTTTTCTTTGGGTTTTAAATTTCATTTCATTTTGTCAAGACACTATTTGATAGGCCTTTCAACTGTAAGTGCATTTGACAAAATAACTTGTACATCAAATTTCGAACATCTACCCCCTTGCTTTAATGTTATAAATATCAGTGATTGTGGACATTTTGTTTATACAATTTTTCTTTTCTGTCCTTTGTTCTCTATCAACGAAAAAGGGAATAAAGATAGCTCAGTTGAAGTAGTGCTCAATCAGAAAATTAGATAGCTGGCACTAAAGTCAACACATTTCTGAGAGAAAGAGTCAAGAGAATTTCAAAATGTACAACATATTTTATACAATTAGTTCAATATCTTTTGTTTTTGTTATGCTACACATGTATATAGTGAAAATATTTCCATTATCATTGATCTTACCATTTTATTTAGTTATGTTGATTATATACAGTGTAGCTGTAGATACATTCATGCAAATATTGTATAATTCCTTAATATGCACTGTAAATTTATCTTTATAATTATGTATTTACTGGGATATTTAGTGACAAGCTTTGAATTTGTAATGGCTCAAACCAAGAAATAGTGTATGTTTGATTTGTAATTTGTTGTATTATTTGTTTTGTTTTTATGGTTGAATAAACTGAACATTAAAATCTATATTCCTACTAGGCCTATTTCCTACTTTAAATTTCATATTTTGTATTTTGAATAAAAAGTCATTATAATTAATATTACAATTAATACTAGAATAAATCTAGAAACATACATAACTATCTGCAATGCATGGAAGTAAGTAAGAATCAACTACCAGGGGGTGTATTCTGAAGTTAAAATTTATTTTATCTACGTCATATCTACGTCACTAAAATATATGTGAGCAAATCGCTATTCCTTATTAAAGTACAGTGTAATATTTTAGTGACATACATGTAGATATGACGTAGATACAATACATTTTAGCTTAAAATCTTTTTTAGAATACACCTGGTTTCCATACATTGCAGCTAGTTTGTGCAATGGGGGGGGGGGGGGGGGTAGGTTCTGAGCACAAGGCCTATTCTCACACCAAACGTCGACTACTACGAGTGACGTCATATTGATCTCCCTGCGCATGCACAAGCTTCTGGCCCCACGTTCCCTTCTAAATCACACTACAGGAGTCAGGGAAAAATTCCCAGAATTCCTAGCTCGTCGTCGTGAAAACGGCAACGTGAGCGCAGTTTCCTCGGTATCCCTGATCAAACTTCAAAGTTAAAGTACCAGACGACTTGGTAACTAGATGTTTTTGTTTTAATTCTTACATAAAGTCATTGTTATTTAATCTTCCACTATATTATTTATCATTCTATCTTTTTCTTTTTCTGTTTTTCCATCTTTCATCTTTCCTATCTTTGAATTTTCTATTATTCATCAATTTCTCTTTTTTGCCTATTTTTTGTTTATTATTCTATCAGTATCATTTCTATATTTCATCATGTTATTCTTTGTTTTCCTTCTATCATTTTCTCTTCCTGCTTTTCTTATGTTATTTTTTTTTCTTCCCATCTTTCATCTTCTATCTTTCCATTATCTATTCTTTATCATTTTTCTTTCCGTCTTTCCTGATGCTATTCATTTTTTCCGTCTATCATCATTATGTACGGAGCCCGAGAAGGGACATGCATGAATAAATTTGTTTGGTAAGTCTTTACCACCACTAATAAGTTGTTTATTGTGTCTAGAGCGATTTAGAGTCGTCTTGTTAAAAACTACTGACTTTGTTCCGACCATTTCAGCCCCAAATGGATGAACAAGTGCATGAATGAAATGCAGTGATAAAGATATGCTTTGATATGGAACTCATGTTAAAAGACAAATTTACAATTCTTGCCACAGAGTGTGGAATTGTAATTTCTGTCCGTCATTTAAAAAAGCTACTCAGACATCTTGGCCATGTCAATTGTAAAAAGGAAGATGTAACGATAATCCATGGAGTTCGTATCCGTAAACCTACCAAAAGCTACTCAGACATCTTGGCCATGTCAATTGTAAAAAGGAAGATGTAACGATAATCCATGGAGTTCGTATCCGTAATCCTACCCCCTGGACAACCACCCCCAGATAACCACACCTAGGATAACCAACCTCAAGGAAAACTACCCCCTACGGCAACCACCCTCTAGGACGACTAACCCTACAGTGTAGGGCAACTACTCCCAGGCAACTACCGGTACCCTCTAGGACAACTACCCCCAGACAACTACCCCCTAACTAGGACAACCATCCCACGAGGACAACTACCCCCAGACAACTACCCCTAGGATAGTTGTCCGGGGGTAGTTGCACTGCCAATCAAAGGATCGAGTACTGGTGTTCCTTCCTTCGAAGAGGGTGCATGGAATTTTTGATCTGGTATTTTTTTCATGATTTACAAGATAACCACCCCTAGGATAAGCATCCCCTAGGACAACTTCTCCCTAGGGCAACCAAGCTCTAGGACGACTATCCTATCCTATCAAAATTGAGTTGCGTGTTGAAATTCTTGCAGCCTGTTACTGTTAGTGCGCATGAAGGAAGATGACGTCATCCATTGACAGGAGACCCTATGGTTGGCTTCTGTTGATCTCTCAAGAGAGGAGCCAATTCCTACCAAAATAAGAGGCTAGCGAACGAAAGAGACAGAATTTTTTTGTCGAAAACCCCGTTTTCACCCATTCCTAGACCAATCCAGGTTAGATTGAGCCTACATCGGTCTAACTGCGAGTGTGTACGGACAAGCGGTCCAGGAAGCGATCTTCTAGACCGGTTCGCTTCCTAGATCGCACCAAACCGATCTACCTTGCAGAGTGTATACACATACATGTACACTGTACGTGCCAGGAAGCGATCTGCAACCGGAAGTGAGCATGTTTTGGCAGGAAAGTAATGAAAGAAAGAAAGAGGTAAAACAGAGAATGATATAAGGAAAGATAGAGAGAAAATGATAGAATGATAAAAACAAAGAATAAAATAAGAGAAGGTGATAGAAGGAAAAACAAAGACAGAAAGAGAAGGTGATAGAAGGAAAAACAAAGAATAACATAAGGAAAGACAGAAAGAGAAAGTGATAGAAGGAAGAAACAAAGGATAGCTTAAGGAAAGATAGGAAGAGGGAAATAATAGAATAATAAAAACAAAGAATAACGTAAGAGAAGGTGATAGATGGAAGAAACAAAGAATAACATAAGGAAAGACAGAAAGAGAAAGTGATAGAATGATTGCACTTGCAGCAAACAATAACTTAAAAGATGATAGAAGGCAAAAAAAAGAATAACATAAGGATAGACAGAAAGAGAAAATGCTGAAGAATAGATAATGGAAAGATAGAAGAGGAGATGAAAGATGGAAAAACAGAGAATAACATGAGGAATGAAAGATGATTGAACGATACAAACAAAATATGAAAAGGTGATAGAAGGAAAGAAAACAATGATAGAATTATAACAATAAATAATAACATAAGAGATGATATAAGAAGAAAAAAAAATAACACAAGGAAAGACAGAAAGAGAAAATGATAAAGAATAGATAATGGAAAGATAGAAGAGAAGATAAAAGATGGAAAAACAAGCAATAACATTGAGGGAAAAAAAAATGATAGAATGATAAAAAAAAAATTAAAAACATAGCAGAAGATGAGGCACTCTATTAGTGTTTAAATTCCGCGCGAAACATTTGACCCGCTGACATTCGCTACCCCAGCAACAGGAGCAGTCTAGCTCATAGCTCATTCGCGCTGTTCCATAGCGACAAGACCGGTCTAGCTCGTGATTGTGTACACACAACAAAGCAAACCTTTGGAGCGATCCAATGGATCGGTTTAGCCTAGATCGATCTACATGTAGGAATGAGTGAGAACGGGGTCTAACCCTAACCTTAATCCTAATCCCAACCCTAATCCTAACCCTAAATAATCCAGTGCGAAAGTGCACTCTGGATACGAAAGTGCATTAGCGCCTAATTTGAGTCTACTACTACTAGAAAAACTACTAAGAGTAGCATTTTATTTAGGTTATTTGAAATAGACCAGGGAGATGTCTCCCTGAACATCTGAATATTTTAGATACATGTAAATAGATTCTTGTATCGATCCATATTCAAAACATAGAAAATTGGCCTCCACTGGCAGCACATAAACAAAATACAATGTAGTTACATAATTGATAAATACTTAGGTGTATACATCACACAATGTACATAAATTCACACAAGAGTCATGACATTAAAAAAAAAAAGCATAAGTATAAATGACGTAATAATAGGGAAAACCTAAGAAAGGAGTCGACATTTAAAGAACATTTGAGAAGTGAGAAAGATGTCGAAAGGAGACTAGACTGAACAGTGAAATAGTAAGAAGAGAGAGAGGGGAGACAGAGAGGGAGGGGAGAGATATAGAGAGAGAGATAGAAAGAGATATATAGATCGAGAGCAGGGGTGTCGATTTGTATCCGTGGTTGGGGGGGATGATAGGTGCTAAAAAATTTCGGCAATGGATCTAAGCAACCAAGAGGAAGAAGCGTGTGGCACGTTGCACCCCTCCCTTCCAAGTTATTAACTTTTTCAAGTCACCCTCAATAACGATAACATTTCAGAGAACATGGGACCCATGTGGGTCCCACATGGGCTTGCTACCTGGGTTATTATCCTCTCAAGCGCGTAGCCAGGATTTTATTTGAGGGGGCGGTAGTGAGCACACGAATCACTTACACCATGTACAGAGCGTACAAAGTGCGCTCCCTAGGGGGGTGCAGGGAGGGGGAGTTTCCCCCTCCCACGCGAAGCGCGGAAGCTTTGATGTTTCATTAAATTATAAGAGAAAGAAGACGATTCGTTGTACCATTCTCGACTCTTAATCCTTGTTTGAATCAAGCTCCCCTTCTTCCGCGCGTAGCGCGGAAGCTCTGACGTTTCATTAAATTATTAGAGAAAGAAGACGATTCGTTGTACCGTTCTCGACTCTTAATCCTTGTTTGAATCAAGCTCCCCTTCTTCTGCACATAGCGCAGAAGCTCTGACTTTCATTAAATTATTAAAGAAAGGAAATGATTCGTTGTACCATTCTCGACTCTTAATCCTTGTCGGAATTCAGTTCCCCCCCCCCCCCCCCCCCTTCCCACGCGAAGAGCGCGGAACCTTTGACGTTTCATTAAACTATTAGAGAAAGAAGACGATTCGTTGTACCACTCTCGACTCTTCAACCTTGTCTGAATTCAGTTCCCCCCCAAGTTTTCATGTTACATTAAATTATTAGGGAAAGACGATTCGTTGTACCACTCTCGACTCTTAATCCTTGTCTGAGTAGCACGCAGAATCTTTGACGTTTCATTAAACTATTAGGGAAAGAAGTCGATTTGTACATACCGTTCTGGACTCTTAATCCTTGTTTGAATCAAGCTCCCCTTCCTCCGTTCGTAGCGCGGTAGCTCTGACGTTTCATTATTAATTAAATTATTAAAGAAAGAAGACGATTTGTTGTACCACTATCGACTCTTAATCCTTGTTTGAATCAAGCTCCCTTCCTCCGCGCGTAGCGTGGAAGCTCTGACATTTCATTAAATTATTAGAGAAAGAAGACGATTCGTTGTACCATTCTCGACTCTTCATCCTTGTCTGAATTCAGTTCCCCCAAGTTTTCATGTTACATTAAATTATTAGGGAAAGATGATTCGTTGTACCACTCTCGACTCTTAATCCTTGTCTGAATAGCGCGCGGAATCATTGACATTTCATTAAACTATTAGGGAAAGAAGACGATTCGTACATACCGTTCTGGACTCTAAATCCTTGTTTGAATCAAGCTCCCCTTCCTCCGAGGGGAAGCTCTGATGTTTCATTAAACAATTAGGGAAAGAAGACGATTCGTACATACCGTTCTGAACTCTTAATCCATGCTTGAATCAAGCTCCCCTTCCTCCGCGCATAGCACGGAAGCTCTGACGTTTTATTAAATTATTAAATAACAATTTCCTCTTTCCCCCTTCCAAAGCGAAGCTTTGATGTTTCATTAAATTATTAGAGAAAGAAGACGATTCGTTGTACCATTCTCGACTCTTAATCCTTGACTGAATAGCGCGCGGAAGCTTTGACGTTTCATTAAACTATTAGAGAAAGAAGACGATTCGTTGTACCATTCTCGACTCTTAATCCTTGTTTGAATCAAGCTCCCCTTCTTCCGCGCATAGCGCGGAAGCTCTGACGTTTCATTAAATTATTAGAGAAAGAAGACGATTCGTTGTACCGTTCTCGACTCTTAATCCTTGACTGAATAGCGCGCGGAAGCTTTGACGTTTCATTAAACTATTAGAGAAAGAAGACGATTCGTTGTACCATTCTCGACTCTTAATCCTTGTTTGAATCAAGCTCCCCTTCTTCCGCGCATAGCGCGGAAGCTCTGACGTTTCATTAAATTATTAGAGAAAGAAGACGATTCGTTGTACCGTTCTCGACTCTTAATCCTTGACTGAATAGCGCGCGGAAGCTTTGACGTTTCATTAAACTATTAGAGAAAGAAGACGATTCGTTGTACCATTCTCGACTCTTAATCCTTGTTTGAATCAAGCTCCCCTTCTTCCGCGCATAGCGCGGAAGCTCTGACGTTTCATTAAATTATTAGAGAAAGAAGACGATTCGTTGTACCGTTCTCGACTCTTAATCCTTGTCTGAATTCAGTTCCCCCCCAAGATTTGACGTTTCATTAAATTATTAAAGAAAGAAGACGATTCGTTGTACCATTCTCGACTCTTAATCCTTGACTGAATAGCGCGCGGAAGCTTTGACGTTTCATTAAACTATTAGAGAAAGAAGACGATTCGTTGTACCATTCTCGACTCTTAATCCTTGTTTGAATCAAGCCTCTTCTTCCGCGCATAGCGCGGAAGCTCTGACGTTTCATTAAATTATTAGAGAAAGAAGACGATTCGTTGTACCGTTCTCGACTCTTAATCCTTGTTTGAATCAAGCTCCCCTTCTTCTGCACATAGCGCAGAAGCTCTGACTTTCATTAAATTATTAAAGAAAGGAGATGATTCGTTGTACCATTCTTGACTCTTAATCCTTGTCGGAATTCAGTTCCCCCCCCCCTTCCCATGCGAAGAGCGCGGAACCTTTGACGTTTCATTAAACTATTAGAGAAAGAAGACGATTCGTTGTACCACTCTCGACTCTTCAACCTTGTCTGAATTCAGTTCCCCCCCAAGTTTTCATGTTACATTAAATTATTAGGGAAAGACGATTCGTTGTACCACTCTCGACTCTTAATCCTTGTCTGAGTAGCACGCAGAATCTTTGACGTTTCATTAAACTATTAGGGAAAGAAGTCGATTTGTACATACCGTTCTGGACTCTTAATCCTTGTTTGAATCAAGCTCCCCTTCCTCCGTTCGTAGCGCGGTAGCTCTGACGTTTCATTATTAATTAAATTATTAAAGAAAGAAGACGATTTGTTGTACCACTCTCGACTCTTAATCCTTGTTTGAATCAAGCTCCCCTTCCTCCGCGCGTAGCGCGGAAGCTCTGACATTTCATTAAATTATTAGAGAAAGAAGGCGATTCGTTGTACCATTCCCGACTCTTCATCCTTGTCTGAATTCAGTTCCCCCCAAGTTTTCATGTTACATTAAATTATTAGGGAAAGATGATTCGTTGTACCACTCTCAACTCTTAATCCTTGTCTGAATAGCGCGCGGAATCATTGACATTTCATTAAACTATTAGGGAAAGAAGACGATTCGTACATACCGTTCTGGACTCTAAATCCTTGTTTGAATCAAGCTCCCCTTCCTCCGAGGGGAAGCTCTGATGTTTCATTATATTATTAAATTACCATTTTCTCTTCCCCCCCCCCCCCCCCCCCTCCCACGCGAAGCGCGGAAGCTTTGATGTTTCATTAAACAATTAGGGAAAGAAGACGATTCGTACATACCGTTCTGAACTCTTAATCCATGCTTGAATCAAGCTCCCCTTCCTCCGCGCATAGCGCTGAAGCTCTGACGTTTTATTAAATTATTAATAACAATTTCCTCTTTCCCCCTTCCAAAGCGAAGCTTTGATGTTTCATTAAATTATTAGAGAAAGAAGACGATTCGTTGTACGGTTCTCGACTCTTAATCCTTGTCTGAATTCAGTTCCCCCCCAAGATTTGACGTTTCATTAAATTATTAAAGAAAGAAGACGATTTGTTGTACCATTCTCGACTCTTAATCCTTGACTGAATAGCGCGCGGAAGCTTTGACGTTTCATTAAACTATTAGAGAAAGAAGACGATTCGTTGTGCGTTTCATTGAATTATTAAAGAAAGAAGACGATTCATTGTACCGTTCTGGACTCTTAATCCTTGTTAGAATCAAGCTCCCCTTCCTCCGCCAGAGCGCGGAAGCTCTGACGTTTGATTGAATTATTAAATTACCATTTTCTATTTCCCCCTTCCCACGCGAAGCGCGGAAGCTTTGATGTTTCATTTAATTATTAGAGAAAGAAGACGATTTGTTGTACCGTTCTCGACTCTTAATCCTTGTTTGAATCAAGCTCCCCTTTTTTCGTGCTTAGCGCGGAAGCTCTGACGTTTCATTCAATTATTAAAGAAAGAAGACGATTTGTTGTACCACTCTCGACTCTTAATCCTTGTCTGAATTCAGTTCCCCCCCAAGATTTGACGTTTTATTAAATTATTAAAGAAAGAAGACGATTCGTTGTACCATTCTCGACTCTTAATCCTTGTCTGAATAGCGCAAGGAAGCTTTTACGTTTCATTAAACTATTAGAGAAAGAAGACGATTCGTTGTACGTTTCATTGAATTATTAAAGAAAGAAGACGATTCGTTGTACCGTTCTGGACTCTTAATCCTTGTTTGAATCAAGCTCTCCTTCCTCTGCGCGGAAGCTCTGACATTTCATTAAATTATTAAATTACCATTCTCGACTCTTAATCCTTGTCTGAATTCAGTTTCCCCCCTCCCTGCCCCCTGGCTACGTGCTTGTACCCTCTCAGTCCCTCGAGTACCGAAGCTGTGACGTCATAAAAATCTATTTTTAGAATTTCTCAATTTTTTCTTCATTTTCTGAAAGAGCATCAAAAATAATGTCCTGGCTCCCAAATGGTTAGGAGCCAGAGCATATAACACTAAGTTCCCATAGGACATATATTTATTCAGATGGTTATATCTCAGCCAATAATAAACATATTGGTTTTCGACATTTGGACACTATTTTTGATGCTCTTTCAGAAAATGAAGGAAAAATTGAGAAATTCTAAAAATAGATTTTTGATGATGTCACACTTCACCACACTAGACCTATTATCTCTTTCTCCACTCTCTACTTCTTTTTTGAGCTTCGCGCCTAACATTTAGCTCGTTGCTTTCTAACGCTTCGGCTTTGCATTTGGCGCACTGCGTTTCTATGATGCTGTTGATTGAATATATTGAATAAATCCATCAATTTCTGACGAAGCCGTATGAGCGAGAATTCAATTTATTTTTGTCTCATATATGGTTGTCTCATTTACTTCGTTTTCTATTTATATAGATCTAGATCTATGTATGTATATCTGAAAATGCGATAGCAAAATGTGTATATGGATGGTCATCTTGCGAGTAACCATTAACTACTCTCATCGGGCTCTCATCATTAATTTTTCTCTTCATTCTTTTTTTGTGATGGTGATTTATTGGATGATTGTACAGGCCACCCCCCCCCCCACCTGAAATATTGGG